>OVBJ01000940.1:0-37833 GCA_900406535.1 Noccaea bulbosa | reverse complement strand
CCTGTTCCAGTTCTAGTACTATGTTAAATCAGTCAGCACTACACTTTCAATTGGTAGTAACTTAAAACCCAAACCCTAATTCTGATCTAGATCAGGAAAATGCTTAACCTATATCTAAAACAAGTTAGAAACAAGAAACAGAAGGATGAATCAGAATGAAGACCAAATCACGAGACATTACAGATCAGAACAAAAAAAAAGGTAGAAGAGGAAGTAAAAGCAAGAGTAAACGAGGAGAAACAGAGAGAACAGAGCAAGTAAAAAACTTAGTACAATGCAGAGAAACAGAGATAGTAAAGAGAAGCAGAGACCTCTTCCGCCATAAATCCGAAAGGAGGCTTTTGCTTTTCAGCCTAAGAAAAAAAGAAAGGAAAATTTATCGAATCCTTTTTTTCGGAAGTGGAAACCAAAAAGTAACTATCATTCTTGAGAACAGAGTTCTGCGATTACCCAAACTAACACAATTTGGGAATCCAGATCCAATTGTTGAAGAGGACGACGAAGAATCTTTGTAAATGATAAGACCTAGTAGCCAGCGAGCGAACGATTTCTAAATTACGTGAATATCTAATCCCCTAAGAAAGAAGAAAAACTTACAGATCAAACGATCAGAGGATTCGAGGCCAATGTGTTTCCTGAGACAAAGAGGAAGGAAATTTTAGACGAATGCTCTTGAGCGGAGATTTCTTTTCTTGACGAAGACGCAAAATCGAAAGTGGAAACGAAATAGTAACAACAAATTCCGAAACACTAGAATAGTTCCTGAGAAAAAGTTCTACGGAAGCATAACCAACACAATCTGGGAATCGAGATCCACGTTTTGAAGATTACGACGAACAAGAAACAAAGTTCGTTTTCTTTTATTCGTAAATGAAAGCGTACAAGCGAGCGAACGATTCCTAACATGTTTAATGGCTAATCCCGTAAGTCTATCAACGGAATGAAAAAAGAAGAAAAACTTACAGATCAGAGGATCTTGATTCTTGAAGCAAGCAGCAGAGGAAGACGAAGAAGAAAGACGATGATGAAGTGGCGTGATTTTTGTTTTTTTTTTGGTATCGGCTACTGTTTCTGTTTCATATATGTAGCAGTAAAGTGGAGACACGTCAGCCTTCTTTTACCACGTCAGCATTTATTTAAATTGAAGCGAGAGTGCCAAAAACCCCAATCGTCGACACCCCGCCGGCGAATTTGATTGAACATCCGCAAGGTTGTTCGGATTTATGAGCCTACTTTATCATTTCGATTGGAGTGTCCACCAAGTGCTCGACATATTTCCCCAAAGCTAGATTGAGTCTTCTGGTCCATTCAACTTCCGCCGACCGCTTCACCACTGCCAAAGGATCCTGCGTCTGAATATTCCGGTGGCAAAGTCACCGCCGATCGCTCGATTCGAAATAGCATCATCTCCTGGAGGAGTGCCTTGTGTTCAATGCTGAGATCCATCGTCGAAATCGCTGTCACTACCAACAGTGAGAGAAACCACTTGTGACTTGTTATGATCAAAGTAAAAGATATATCTAATTCATTGTGATCATAATCAATCATGTTTGATTGTTTATAAACAAAAACATGAGCGACATTTAAATGAAGAGTCAGCTCGAGAAAGAGGTCTTCCTTTTTTATTGCTTAAATGCATTTTTCTTTAATGATTCATGTATTTCATTTCTGTTATATAATAAATTTTATATATATATATATATATATATATATTATTTTCTTTACTCCAAACTTTTTATTTATAAATGACCACATCGTTTTATTAGATGACCGAGTGATGATGATAGATTGATAGTGTTCTCTACTTCACTGGTTAGTGTTAAAATTGTTTGGGCACTATATCACATATTAATATAACTATAATTTAATTATTTTTAAATACTAGAGATTAATTTTCATTTTAAGAAAGAAACTTGTTAGTTGTTAGTTACTGTGTTAATCGGAGGTATAGATTACTTTGCACTAATGTCTTAAATTATGATACATTTGTTTGGGACTATATACGATAATTAGACAAATCTTGTAGGATAATTCACTCTATTCAGGAGTTGTCATAGCGCAAATTAGCACAATGAGTTGTGTGTATCGAAAGTCGAATCAAACAAACGTCATCTAACCTTTTCAAGAATCTTTGATTCCACATCTCTCAAACAGTTAGACTCGTGCACGCCTCCCCAAGTTTCTCCGGCTCCGATACCTTATCTGGAAATATTTTTTCCTGACTTTTGTTGGATGCTCTGAGAGACGAATCAAATGGGTTCGCTCTGAATCGATTGTGAAATCAAATTCCTTTCCTTTTCTTTTCTTTTTATATCATTTGCGGATTGGTTGATATGAACGAGAACGGTGGTGGTTCGAGGAAGTGTTGTTCATGGGGTTTGACCAGTCTTGCGAGAAGGAAACAAGTTGATTCTGTTCATCTCAATGAAAACGATGGACATCATCATCATCAACAGCTCGCCAAGAAATTAACCGCCGTTGATCTTGTCGCTATTGGTACTCTAAGAAAGATCCAAACTTTCCCTCATTTTCTTGACCAATTTCAATATTTGATGTTGATTTTTCTCTGTTGATTTGCCAGGAGTTGGAACGACGATCGGAGCTGGAGTGTATATTCTAGTGGGAACAGTAGGTAGAGAACACACAGGACCTGCTCTTGCTGTAGCCTTCTTCATTGCTGGAGTGGCAGCTGCTCTCTCTGCGTGTTGTTACGCTGAGCTTGCTTCTCGATGTCCTTCTGCTGGGAGTGCTTATCATTACGCATACATATGTCTTGGAGAAGGGTATGTTAAGATATGACTGAGACATGCAGTACTTGTTGTTCTCCTCTTAAAGCTCATACCTTTGATTATCTTATTGCGTAGGATTGCTTGGTTGGTTGGTTGGGCACTGGTGTTGGATTATACAATTGGTGGATCGGCCATTGCTCGTGGCATAACTCCAAATCTGGTACTTGTTCCCTTTGAGCTGTATGTATTGCTGGTTTCTTTTCGATTGAATTCTGATTTTGTTTCTTGTTTTAGGCATCATTTTTTGGAGGTTTGGAGAAACTCCCAGTGTTCTTAGCTAGACAAACCATACCCGGACTTGGTATTGTGGTTGATCCATGTGCAGCATTGTTGATTATCATTGTCACCATGCTACTATGCTTTGGGATTAAGGAGGTACTTCATTCATTTGAATACCTTTGAAATGAATTTCATTTCAGGATTGTTAGATCGTTTGACAGTATTTGGTGTTGTTTTGTTTTTGTCTTCACAGAGTTCTTTAGTGCAAGCAATTGTAACATCAGTGAATGTTTGCACATTGGTTTTCATCATAGTAGTTGGTGGATATTTAGCATTCAAGACTGGGTGGGTTGGATATGATCTTCCGAGTGGGTAATTAGCTGCTTCTTCTTCCTCTTCTTCCATTGAGCTTGGTTTTGTGTCAAAGTTTTAGTTCTGAAGGTCAATGTTTAACTCTTTTCTTTACAGGTATTTTCCTTTTGGACTAAATGGGATACTTGCTGGATCTGCCGTAGTCTTCTTCTCATACATTGGATTTGATACTGTAACTAGTACGGCTGAGGAGGTACACAGTTTATTGCCTTTTCAAATTATGATCCTTGTTTGATGATTATGTATAGAACTAGTAATAGGAGAGGATGTTTGGTCTTAGCATGGTGAATTCATTCGTCCATAATTCTGCCAATTTTCTCCGTTAAACTCTTAGACTTTTGGTAATGCCACAACAGGTTAAAAATCCTCAAAGGGATCTTCCATTGGGCATTGGGATTGCGTTACTGATATGCTGCATTTTGTATATGCTTTTATCAGTGGTTATCGTTGGATTAGTCCCATACTATTCACTGAATCCAGATACTCCTATCTCCTCTGCATTTGGAGACAGTGGGATGCAATGGGCAGCGTAAGCATAATACATCTCTTCAGACTCAAATTTCTCTCAGTTTCATGAGTGAAGTATATACACATAACTTCTTCTTTCTTTTTTTGTCTTTTTCTTATTATTCCTTAACATCTCAGGTACATATTAACCACTGGAGCCATAACTGCTCTATTCGCGAGTTTGTTGGGTTCACTTTTGGCTCAGGTACTAACCATTTCTTATTGCTTTGAAAATCCAAGTTCAGAAGATCTTGTAGTTGAGAATTTTTAGCTGTCAAAGTAGGTCAATGCTAGGTTCTGTCTGTGTAATGGAAGTGCACACACCTCATTTTGACAGCGCTTTGTGATTTCTTTATCAGCCACGAATCTTCATGGCGATGGCTAGGGACGGATTGTTGCCAGCTTTCTTTTCAGAAATTAGCCCACGAACTCAAGTACCGGTGAAAAGCACCATAGCAATTGGTGTGCTGGCCGCTGCACTTGCATTTTTCATGGATGTTTCACAGTTGTCTGAAATGGTAAGCTGATCTTTGCTTTCATCTACAGAAAATAGAGGTTCATTTTGAATAGTATAGTATTGATATAGTTGTAGACATTGGTGTTATGTAACTGAGTTGAGAGACTGGGAAACCACTTCTGTTACGCAAAAGATCCCTTCTCTGAGTATCTCACATCGGCAATTCATCTAACAGGTTAGTGTAGGCACTCTAATGGCATTCACTGCCGTAGCAGCCTGTGTCTTAGTTCTCAGATATGTACCACCAGAAGGAGTTCCACTACCATCTTCCTCTCAAGCTTGGACTGATACCGATGATCGGAGAGCTGAAACTGAAAATTTTCTTGTCAATGCTATAGAATCTTCTGATTCCCCTCTACTTGGCGATGAAACAGCTCGAGGTACTAAAATGTGCTTAATCACGTATATGATACTTGGAATGGTTCAATCTTTTACTGCCTTTCACCTGCATGTAAGGAATTCAAAATTCTGTACTTCTTTTTGACTGAACAGATGAAAAGTATTTTGGAAATAGAAGAAAAATTGCAGCCTGGAGTATAGCTCTTGTGTGCATAGGTGTCTTAGGCCTTGCTTCAGCAGCTTCTGCTGAACGTCTTCCAAGGTAGGTTCATCATCTGATATCTTCTACTCTCCCTGCATATATGTATCGACACATCTATTCATTGTGGTTGAATAGCTTTGGACGACATTACTGCTACTTGCATGTCAAAGAAATTAAGCATGCTCAAGTGTTATCTATGCCTGTTTGTGAATCATTTGTCTTACTACGGGTTGAAAGACTTGTGTGTTTCTATCTTTGTCATGTTTATATCCTCTAATGGGTAATCTTCTTGGCCTTGACAGTTTTCCCCGGTTCACTATATGTGGTGTCAGTGCTGCCATCTTGCTTGGCAGTTTGATTACTCTTGGATGCATCGATGAGGATGACGAAAGGCACAACTTTGGACACAAGGGAGGCAAGTCCTGAGGCTTATTTATCTATGCCTTTTAGTAACTGAACCGTGCTTGCTTGCTGACATTCTAGATTTTGATTCTGCTTCAGGGTTTCTCTGCCCATTTGTTCCATATCTTCCTGTTCTCTGCATTTTGATCAACACCTACTTGATCATCAACATTGGGTGAGTGAGTCTGATGGACTCATGCATTTCGACCATCAAAAATTTCGGGATGTATGTTTCTAAACCATTGTCGGTCTTTGTAATGGCAGAGCTGGGACATGGATCAGGGTCTTGATATGGCTGCTTATCGGGAGCATGATCTATCTCTTCTATGGCCGGTCACATAGCTTACTGAACAATGCGGGTTACGTTCCAATAGTATCTTGTACAGGGAAAACAACAGATCATCTTGCTTGAGAACAGTGGTTCAATGCAAAAGCTGAAGGGTCTCGAGCTCAATTTTGTTGTTGCTGAAGTAGCATTAGCATTTAAAGAGAGTTACACAGATGGCACAAGAGTAAACACATGCCAAATATATACAACAACATTTCATGTACATTATTAGTCATTCTAAATGTACATCTCTTATAATGCCAAATTTCATCTTTTTCCATTTCCATTTCCAATGAAATTTTTTGCCAAATTTCGGCTAAATGCCAACTGCCAAGTTCCATCTACTTACGCGAGAAAACAACAAAACTTGAGAAAATTTGGCAATATGCAGACAAATGAGAGAAGCGCAAGGGAACAACAGACTTGGGGAGAGGTCAATGGAGGAGGAGGAGCAGAGAGATGCCAGAGTGTTTGGGTTCAAGTGGTGAACGCTAATAATGAAAATGGAAGAAACAATAATAATGACAGTGATGACCCTATGGCCGAAGATTGAGCAAATATAAAGTGTAATAAAAAAGCAAAATTGAGCTCAAGTAGAATCAGAGATTGGTCTTCTTGCATCGTATAATAACTTGGAAGTGTTTCCACGGTCGAATGCCGTGGCTGAACAGAGCAGATTACACAATGATCATTAGGAGACGGTTTAGTGTTGTTGTATTACCTTTTTCTTTTGTGTGTAATAAAGTCACTATTGACACTCATCATCAATATAAACTCGGTAAGAAATTTTTGTTATGCATAGAGGAAAATATATTTTTAAAGTCCATTTTCTCAAATTGAAGTTTAGTTTTCTTTCATTATTTGTGCCCTTTTGATTCCAAACAGTAATTTGTATAAGATATCATCTTTAGTACTTGCCTAAACACACAACATGATAAGCTTTAAAGCGACTATTTGCCACCAAAAGTTGGGACAAAACCAACGAGCATTCATGAAATGCTTTGGCGATGAAGCTGCAAGGTGTCGAAACCGTCGCACAACCTTGTTGATCTAAATTAAGGCTTCATGGCCTATTAAACTCTACATATTTTAATACTTTGCAAGGTATTTTTGTAAACAATTGGTAGTATCGTTAAATAATTAAGTTTTCTTCGGTTAGCAACTAACTAGTTAAGATTTATTTTATTGGTAGAGATTACGGATGTTGCCTTTGCTTTTTGGAACTACACTTAGAAACCAAAAGCTCTTATCGACATTTACCTCTATCAGCATGTTGACATCGACATTGTTCAAAGTCCCTTTCAACTTCCGATATGAAACTTATTTTACACTCTTTAAAGATTAAGGTCTCATGGCCCATTAATCTCTACATATCTTAATACAATGTAAACTCTTAAGAAATATCAGTATTGGTAGTTAACACCAGAGTGTTCCATATCTCGAGCAACTTCCTATAATTATAATTTATATCAATTTAGTTAACATGTTATGTGTTTTATGAAATGACATTTCTATATCAATAATTCTTACACATAAAAGAGATTACCTTTATCTCATCAGTGCTCATAGTTGCTGTGGCAAGCCAAACATGTGGATGTCATCCCATGTAAGCAAGACAAACTTGTAGTCTTTCAATTTCCACTTTTAGAGTACCTTATTATATCGGAAAACTGCAAAAACATAGAACATTACAGTCAATGATTACTAAACTTTGTGTACATAGAAAATGAAGTAAATTAAGTGGAATACTTACCACACATGCAGCCTCGTAATATTTGTTTCTTGCCATTAGTGCCAGCCCCCGAAGACATAGCGTAGGGAAGAACGCACTAGGTATTTACATTCCAATGCCACAATCATGAGTCTAGCCGTGACTGGTATCTTTTGAAGGACTTCGTAGGCTTCATAAGCTTCTCCACCTAATAATTTAGTTTACTTTCGTTTTATATGTGCTCATAGTTGACATGGAAACCCATGTGCAAAGCATGAGCAAATATTTGTCCTATTTTTAGAGAATTTTATCAAGCTAGCCGACCAAAGATTTTGGCTTCCTAATTATTATATGGAGGTGGTATTCTCCTACACCTATATATTCGGTTTACTTTCATTACAATAATCATATGATATATATATATATATTAACTCCTACAATGATTAACTTTATTCTGTTATCCAATTATGGTAATGGTGTTTGCGTTCAAACCAAGACTGCATACCAATTGTTTGATCATCATACTGCTCATCGCCAATACTATCAGATTTTTAGAATATAAATTATACATTTCCAAATGAAACATCGTTTTATTAGACGAGTGGTGTTCTCTACTTACACTAGTAAAAGTTAAATTTTCCACATTTTATAGCTATCCTCCTTGTAAATTATATATCATTTTCTGGCATATCTTCTTTTTGATTAAAATTAAAAATTAATTAGTGCCAAAACTTATCATCCTTTTTTTGGCACTACTATATATATTTCAATACTTTTTTAATAGTTGAGATTCAGTTTTAAGAAAAAAATCTGTGGAAAAATAAAATAAAAATATGTTACTGTTTTAACTTGAGGTGTATAGTTTATCTTAGCAATATCATTATTGCTGAAATTATTATAAATGTTTTTGGCACTATATAATTATTTCATTGAGATAATCAGGAGTTGTCATAGCACTAATTAATTAGCAGAAATAATAGTAATCAAAAGTAAAACCTTCCTAGCTTACGTGTGACTGGCCAAATAAACAACCCTAATTCACAGAGACTTTTGTTTTTAATGTTTTTCAGTTGGTGAACTATCTTATTATATAAAGTTGGATGGATGCGGGTGACATGGTTGCGACACCTAAAATTTTTATAATTCACAGGATCGCGACAAGTGTTTTTTAATTTAGGAAAGTATTAAGATTGTGACATGTATCTTGGAATAAGAAAAAAAATTAATATAACCAAAAACAGAAAAATAGGAAACAAACAATCAAAAAAGAAAAATATTACATACGTTAAGAAAATAAGAAAAAATATATTCCCATTACGAATAGAAAAAAATAACGGAAATCAGAAAAATAGAAAACAAATAACAAACAAGTAAAAAGAAAATATGTTACATCTGTTTAGAAAAGGAAAAAAAAATATTCTCATTACGAAAAGAAATAAAAATTAAGGAAACAAACAATTAAGATTAAAAAATATTACATCCACATCCATTAAGAAAATGAAAGAAAAAACATATTTCCATTACGAAAAGGAAAAAAAATGCAAATCAGAATAATAGGAAACAAATATAATATTTATATTACTTAAAATATATAATGTTACCAAATTTGAATCTATTTCACATAATATTTCTTTTGTTTCTATAAAAGGAAGAAAAAAAATCATACCATATTTAATTGTAATGATTAAAAACAATATATACAATTTTACTAATTTTTTTAAACAATAAAAATTTAAATATGGATTATTACGTATGATTGATATTATTGTTTTGGAAGGTTATAATATGTGGTCTTTTTGAAATTAATTAAGAATGAATTATAAAAAAAAAATCAATAATTTTAGCAAAAAATAATTAACAAATATTTTACCCCGCGCAGGGCGCGGGTTATCACCTAGTCATGTAATTATTCTAGTAAAGTTTGTCTTAATTAAAAATAGTCTTGAGAGTAAACCTGGTGTTGACACGTCAGCATGACACTCTTGTAAATAATACATGAACTAAATGTTATTTTTTATAAATGATTGTCTTTTAATATATAAGGGATTACTTTGAAAGTTTAAGATATCAATGAAGAATATTTAACTCTAGATCAGTTGGATCAAAATCAAAATTATTACCGCTACATGTGTCTAATATTTGATCAGGTGATGTCATGTATTAACACAAAAAAATTGGAAAAATGTAATAACATAAATAAAAAAACTAACAAAATAGTTGTAAAACAACTAACTAGTAATGAAAAAAATATATATAATGGTCCGAGACAAAAATAAAATTGAAAAATAAAAAATATAAATAGAAAACTAACAAAATGATTATGAACTAACTACTATTAAAAAAAATTATAATGGACCAGTATTCTAATTTTAAATAGTTTAATTTTCAAGTTATTTTGGAATAAAACATTATTAAAAAAGATTTCATCAAATAAAATCTCTTGAATGGAATAATAAATTTCGTGAATCAATCAATCGATCAGATTTAGACACATGTAAGTCTTTCTATTTTAGATAAAAATAAATATAAAACAAATAAATTCATTTTTCATATCATAAATTCAAAAAATGTCAAATGTGATAAAAAATGTAAATAATTATCAAACTTTTTATATTTAGAAATTTGTTATCGGATATTTAATATTATTTTACTTACTTTTAAAAGTATTCAAAAATTTTAAATATTTTTTTTTGATTTATTCAAAAATCTTAAAATAAACCCGCGTATACATGGGATATAATCTAGTCAAATATATAGCTATTGATTTCCTAATTATTTAATTTAGTTCTCCTTTTTAAACTATTAGAATGAACGGTTTCAGTTTCGCGATGAAGGTTTATTTTTTTTTTTAACACATTTCCTTTTTTTTTCTTTTTGGTATTTTCTTATTCTTTTTGACGTGCGTATCCCTGAGAATTTTTCAATGTTATTAATTTATTATAATTTATATTTTAACTACAAAAATCATTCAAGTGAATTTTCTCGTTTTTTTCTTCTAAATTGCTATAAAATAGAAGACTCTACTATCTTCTGTCTCAGAATTAAACATTGTGTTTTATATCTTAAATCATAAACAATCGTAAGGGTTGTAATAATTTTTTAAAAAGGGGACTTACCCTTCCCTATGTAAATCCAAGCCGAATTCAGGGCTCTCGTTAAAAGCTTTGGGAGATTGAGATGAAAATCATGAAAGCAAGCAAAGCTCTTGTGTTCTCTACTTTCACTAGTAAAAAAACTTGTCACATTTTATTGCTATAATAAATTAGATATTATTTTTCTGGCATATCTTCTTTTTGGTTAAAAACAAAAATATTAGTGCCAAAAATGATCTTTTTTTTTTTTGGCACTACATCATATTCATATCTACTAGTGTATATTTCAATTCTGTTTTAATAGTTAAGATTCAGTTTAAAAAAATAAATATGTGGAAAATAAAAATCTGATATTGTTTTAATTTGAGGTGTATAGATAGAATTTTGTAGTTATGATACTTTTCAAGAATCTTACTAACGTCATCTAACCTTTTCAAGAATCTGACTGACGTGACATCTCTCAAAAAGTTAGAATCGTGCACGTCTCCCAAGTATCTCCGGCTCCGATAGCTTATCTGAGAGACAAATCAAAACTTCTTCCTTTTTTGTCATTTCCGATTTGGTTGATATGAACGAGAACGGTGGTGGTTGGAGGAAGTGTTCATGGGGTTTGAACAGTCTTGTGAGAAGGAAACAAGTTGATTCTGTTGATCTCAATGAAAACTATGGAGATCATCATCAACAGCTCGCCAAGAAATTAACCGCCGTTGATCTTGTCGCTATTGGTACTCAAAAAAGATCCAAACTTTCCCTCATTTTCTTGACCGATTTCAGTTTCTGTTCCCTCATTTGCTCTGTTGATTTGTCAGGAGTTGGAACAACGATTGGGGCTGGAGTGTATATTCTAGTGGGAACAGTAGGTAGAGAACACACAGGACCTGCTCTTGCTGTAGCCTTCTTCATTGCTGGAGTAGCAGCTGCTCTCTCTGCGTGTTGTTACGCTGAGCTTGCTTCTCGATGTCCTTCTGCTGGGAGTGCTTATCATTACGCATACATATGTCTTGGAGAAGGGTATTTTCATGGATCTAATTGTTAAGAAATGACTGGGACATGCAGTACTTGTTGTTCTCCTCTTAAAGCTCGCACCTTTGATGATCTTACCTTCATAGGATTGCTTGGTTGGTTGGTTGGGCACTGGTGTTGGATTATACAATTAGTGGATCGGCCATTGCCCGTGGCATAACTCCGAATCTGGTACTTGTTCCCTTGGAGTTTGCATGTATTGCTGGTTTCTTTTCGATTTTGATTTTGATTTTGATTCTGATTAATGTTTTGTTTTAGGCATCATTTTTTGGAGGTTTGGACAAACTCCCAGTGTTCTTAGCTAGACAAACCATACCCGGACTTGGCATTGTGGTTGATCCATGTGCAGCATTGTTGATTATCATTGTCACCATGCTACTATGCTTTGGGATTAAGGAGGTACTTCATTCATTTGAATACCTTTGAAATGAATTTCATTTCAGGATTGTTAGATCGTTTGACAGTATTTGGTGTTGTTTTGTTTTTGTCTTCACAGAGTTCTTTAGTGCAAGCAATTGTAACATCAGTGAATGTTTGCACATTGGTTTTCATCATAGTAGTTGGTGGATATTTAGCATTCAAGACTGGGTGGGTTGGATATGATCTTCCGAGTGGGTAGTTAGCATATTCTTCTTCCTCTTCTTCCATTGAGCTTGGTTCTGTGTCAAAGTTTTATCTCTTAAGGTCAATGTTTAACTCTTGTCTTCACAGGTATTTTCCTTTTGGACTAAATGGGATACTTGCTGGATCTACTGTAGTCTTCTTCTCATACATTGGATTTGATACTGTAACTAGTACGGCTGAGGAGGTACACAGTTTGTTGCCTTTTCAGATTTTGATGATTATAGGAGAGGATGTTTAGTCTTACCATGGTGAACTCATTCTTCCATAATTCTGCCACTTTTTCTCCGTTAAGTTCTGAGACTTTTGGTATTGCCACAACAGGTTAAAAATCCTCAAAGGGATATTCCATTGGGCATTGGGATTTCGTTACTGATATGCTGCATTTTGTATATGCTTTTATCAGTGGTTATCGTTGGATTAGTCCCATACTATTCACTGGATCCAGATACTCCTATCTCCTCTGCCTTTGGAGACAGTGGGATGCAATGGGCAGCGTAAGCATGATACATCTCTTCAACTCAAATTTCTCTCAGTTTCATGACTCGACATATACACACACACACTTCCTTCGGTTTTTGCTTTGTTTTCTCTTATTATTCCTATATATTTCAGGTACATCTTAACCACTGGAGCGATAACTGCTCTGTGCGCGAGTTTGTTGGGTTCGCTTCTGGCTCAGGTACTAACCATTTCTTATTCTTCTGGAAACCCAAGTTCAAAAGATTTTGTAATTGAGATTTCTTAGTTGAAATGGCCCAATGCTTCTGTGTGGGTAATGGAAATGCATATATGTCATTTTGTCAGCGCTTTGTGATTTCTTTTATCAGCCACGTATCTTCATGGCGATGGCTAGAGACGGATTGTTGCCAGCATTCTTTTCAGAGATTAGCCCACGAACTCAAGTACCGGTGAAAAGCACCATAGCAATTGGTGTGCTGGCCGCTGCACTCGCATTTTTCATGGATGTTTCTCAGTTGTCTGAGATGGTAAGCTGATCTTTGCCTACCTCAGTTTCTTATGGAAGGATCTCACATTCAATTAGCGGCAAACAGACAAATTGAGTGTTCATTGGTTAGTAGTATACTATCAGTATTGTTGTGGCAATTGGAGTTGAGACAGGTTGAAACTCACTTCTATTCACCCAACAGGTTAGTGTAGGGACTCTGTTGGCATTCACTGCCGTAGCAGTCTGTTTGTTGGTTCTCAGATATGTACCACCAGATGGAGTTCCACTGCCATCTTCCTCGACTAATATCAATGGAAGTGGAGATGAAACTGAAAATGTTCTTGTGGATGCGATAGAATCTTCTAATACCCCTCTACTTGGCGATGAATCAGCTGGAGGTATGGAAATTTTCTCAATCACGTAATTACCGTTTGTATATGTTTGTAAGATGACTCTGTACTGATAAATGATACGTCCAACAGTTCAATATATATTGCTTTTCATCTGCTTATAGAATCTTCTAATACCCCTCTAAGGAATTCAATTTATTTGCTTCTTTTTGGTTGAACAGATAAAAAGTATTTCGGAAAGAGAAGAAGTATTGCTGCGTGGAGTATAGCTCTTGTGTGCATAGGTGTCCTAGGCCTTGCGTCAGCAGCGTCTGCTGAGCATCTTCCAAGGTCGGTTCATCATCTACTATCTTATGTCTGTACTACTGACAACGCATTTATTTCCACAGTTTCTTCTTTCTTAAGAAATGAGGTGATTGATTAGCTTGGAATGACATACTGCTCTACTTACGTGTCAGAGATTTATGCAGTGCCTGTTTTTTAGAATTTTGTGACTTTTTCAACCGCTATGTTGAAAGATTATATCCTCAAATGGGGTTTTCTTCGTTATTGTGGCAGTTTTCCTCGGTTCACTCTATGTGGTGTCAGTGGAGCCATCTTGCTTGGCAGTTTGATTACTCTTGGCTGCATCGATGAGGATGATGGAAGACACAACTTTGGACACAAAGGAGGCAAGTCCTGAGGCTTATTGATCTATGCCTTTTGTAATTAAACAGTGCTTGCTTACTGACATTCTAGATTTTGATTCTGTTTTCAGGGTTTCTCTGCCCATTTGTTCCATATCTTCCTGTTCTCTGCATTTTGATCAACATCTATTTGATCGTGAACATTGGGTGAGTGCGTCTGATGGACCCATGTATAACTAAAAATTTTGGGATGTATGTTTCTAAACTATTGTTGGTCTTTGTAATGGCAGAGCTGGGACATGGATCAGGGTCTTGATATGGCTGCTTATTGGGAGCATGATCTATCTCTTCTATGGCCGGTCACATAGCTTACTGAACAATGTGGGTGACGTTCCAACAGCGTCTTGTCCAGGGAAAACAACACATCATCTTGCTTGAGAACAGTGGTTATATGCAAAAGCTGAAGCGTCTCGAGCTCAATCTTTGTTGTTGCTGAAGCAGCATTAGCATTTGAAGAGAGTTACATACTTGCTCGAAACAACAACAATTAAGAGAGTTTGGCAAATATGCAGATAAAAGTGTAAGATGTAGACATACACATAAAATAAAAGTTTCAACAAGAATCATCTTAATATAATTTAGTCAATAACATTAAATATAAAACAACCTAAACTGGCTGTAGACTAAACTCAACGTTTAGAGGTAAAAAAAAGGATTAAATGTCTGAGAATCTCCCAACGTATGTTGTCTTCCTCCACACCAGACTTGCCAAGCATATATATATATATATATATGCACAGCTTCCAAGAAACTGTAAAACATGAAAATAATTTCAAGAAAAGACATCTGCAACTTGTCACATATTTACTGCCTGAGATAATCAAGAGTCCTCAAGTCGTACCTGAGGTTCCACTGGAAGAAACTATCATCCTTTCGTAATGTGAGTCTTCACAAGAAACAGATATGAGCACTGATCCTGTTTTGCATACACTAGCTGACTGTAGCTTCACCGTTGACTAAACTGCTTCTCTCTTCCTCGTTGCTATTGCTTTTTGTTGGCTTGTCACCACCGGATGCTCTCCTGACATCTTTCTTCTTCAGGACAAGTTCATCCTCAGATGCAACTCTTGACGCTCCTGCAACTGCACGGTCCCTTGATGAATCTTTTACATATTTCCTTGGTGGACCCTTTTCTTTGGTAGAATCACCACCAGTCGGGGGTGGTTTCTGACTGTCTTTGTCTGTCTCTGATTCCGGAAGTAAAGCTCGTACACTAAGACGAAGCTGACCTTTTTCATTCACCTGCATTATCATTGTTTCTTTGTTCAACAACTCATCGAATTACCATTTTCCAATTAGTTATAGAGAGACGCAAGAACTCGCTGACCTCTATTAGTTTGACGTCAATACGGTCTCCTACTTGAAAGGCCTGAAGTGAAAAGATAACGTGGATGAGTATAAGTGAAACCCTGAATAAGAGATTATCATAAGGAGAATCAATGAGTATGGCTCACATCCTCGGGTTTTGCAAGCCATTCAGCACTCAGCTCACTGATATGGCAAAGTCCCTCGCGTCCAGGCGCAATCTCTACAAAGGCGCCATAAGGTGCCATTGATTTAATTTCACAATTCCTGATAAAAAAGAAAGATCAGAATCCAAACTCATTTACACATCTTTGGCCATGTAAGGTTCATACCTATAGATATCACCAACAGCTGGAACCATTGTCAATCCACTAATAATTGATTTCGCCCTTTCCAGGCTCGCCGTATCGTTTGCCATGATTTTGACCTTGACAAAAAAAAAAAAATGTTCAAAGGTTATGATGATGAACACCATAAGAAGAATGTAAAAAAAAAAAAATCTGTAAATCTCACAGTTCCATCATCTTGCATATCAATGGCGTCAACACCGGATTCTTCTATAATGCTCTTCACTTTCTTCCCACCAGAACCAATAAGAGAGTATACTTTGCTTGGATGGACCTGCAGCACATTTCCAAAAATCCTTAGTTCAACACACTATGGCATTAGACTGCGCAATTCCGGGAGAATGAGTTGAAGCCAAACCTTCATAATAAGTATCAATGGAGCGTATTTTGAGAGACTCAACATAGGAGGCGGTGAGCACTTTGCCATTTCAGCTGCAAAGAATACAAAATTACAAAAATGGCATTTTCAACGGTTCGAAGAATATTCAACTATTTATAAATAAATCTCCCAAAGTCTAGTTATCGAGACGAATAGTCCATGAATATCTCAAAATCTCTTACCAAGAATATGGCGACGCCCAGCTTTTGCCTGTATCAGGGCCTTTTCCATGATTTGTAAAGTGATTCCTCCTACCTAGCTCAAGATTAAGTGAGAAGAGAAAAAAACACAATATGTTACCCACTGTTTCTCTATCGCCATTAAAAACCATTTTCGGAAATAAGAATTAAGAAACAGATAATAACCTTAATGTCCATCTGAAATGCAGTAACTCCATCTTCATTCCCAGCAACCTACAATGTCAAACAAATCAAAACGTCAGATTCAAGTCAATGCAAAGACTTTCCAAGAGAAATCCTTATATCTTCTGACCTTAAAGTCCATATCACCGGATGCATCTTCAGCTCCAGTGATGTCCGAAAGGATAAGGGGAGATCCATCACCGCCAAGTTCTTCAGTATCCCAAACCATTCCCATTGCTATACCAGCAACAGAGCATTTTACTGGAACTCCAGCATCTTGCAACGCCAAGCAACCACCGCAAACAGATGCCATGCTGGTACATTTTCCGATCAACATAAGAAGCAAAAACACATATTCTTTTCTTTCAAACAAACTTGGCATGTGCAGATCCTACTGCCAATAAAGTCAAAAGAGAACTGACCTTGAAGAACCATTGCTTTCAGTTATTGTACTTTCAACACGTATTGTGTAAGGAAAATCATCATCACTGGGTAATATGGTCTCCAATGCTCGCTCCGCTAGTGTCCCATGACCTACTTCTCTTCTACTGGGTGCTCCGATACGTCCAACTTCACCAACAGACGATGGAGGAAAGGTGTACTGAAACATCACAAGGAGTAGTTTAGAACATCTCTCTAAGCTCAACAAGAAAATGAAAATCAGAATAAGTATTGAGATATTTCTGTTAGATGCTAAAAATGGTGTAAAAATAACCTTCAAAGTAATCTGTAAATAAAAATAGCAGAGTGAAAAGAGAATGAAATATTGAAGAGACCTGAAGATAGAACCTCTTGTATTCATCAGAACCCTCAAGGTTGTCAATTCTCTGCGCCATCTGTTTATCACCAAGAGTAACAACTGCCAGTGCCTGAAAGAATCATAAACTAATATTCCTTATCCAAAGCATGAGAATTGCAACTTCCTTAACAGACATATGAAGTAGCCACGTGGGAATTCCCGTGAAGACAACATTCCTCTGTTACCTGCGTTTCACCACGTGTGAAAAGAGAACTGCCATGTGCTCTTGGAAGCAGTCCACATCTTGAGTTAATTGGACGAATCTCATCCAGAGTTCGACCATCACTTCTTCTACCACCCTATGGATGCGGAGAAAAGAAGATGCAAAATAAAATCAATAAAACTTGCTCCTATAAAAAATGCTTCAATGAGAAAAAAGCTCCTACCAACATACACGTAAGTGATAGACATGCCAAAAACAATCAGATGTTATACCTCAACAATTCGCCTCCGCAGGAGCTTTGACGATACTTCTTTGAAGACCAACTTCACATCAACTTCAGAAAATAGCTAGACAAGGGCAATCACTCGTTTGTTAGCAGAACAGAAAGAAACTGAATTAAAGAAAAATTCAGTTTCAAGCTACAATGTCGAAAAAGGTTAAGAGACTCACTAAAGGGATAGGTTTCCGAGGGGTGGGCCTTATGTGAACATCACCTTGGTCCACCTCACCTTCAGGAACAACTTCCTCATCCTCGTCTTCGTCCTCCAATAGCTCTGGTTGTGCTTCTATGGTTCCAAATGCTTCCTCTTCGATGACATATCCCTTCTCCGTCAGTATTGTCAAGACCTTTTCTTCCAGGGACGATATTGCTTTCCTTCTTGGTATTTTGCTCTTAATCTGTAGCGCTTTGGTCAATTCCTCACCAGCAAGTTCCTGTGTACAAAACACAAATGATTTGGCATTTGATTTTACGAGCTAACATCACTTCAAACCCATTCTTGCAAAACAAAACAGAAACAAGTTGTAATATAACATACTTTCACATGCTTGAATAGCTCCGGAGGTGGTAATCTGATAGCGTCAAATATTTTGGCCTTTCCATATCTCTTTGCTAGAGCTTCAATAGCAATGCATGTAGCCTGTACCGCATCCTGATAAAAAAAATATAGAAAAGCCTCACATTCAGTACCTAATCCAGTCATCCAGATTTAACTGAATAATCTTGAATCTTGATTACAAATCGAAATACCTGTCCAACTTTAACAGCTTGGACCAGCATTTCCTCAGGAAGAAAATTACTGTAGCCCTGAAATACCGGATATATGCAATGAGCAAGGGCTAAGTAAAAAGTAAAACAGACGAAGGGGAAAATTAGCAAATCTTGCAAAATCAGGTAAAGATAAAAACTTGACCTCTATCGTTAAAATTGCGGTATCTGTTCCCGCTAGAAACAAATCTAGCTGTGACTCTTCCATCTCCTTCACGGTTGGATTGACGATGAACTCGCCCCCAATAAGACCGACCCGAACTCCGGCAATTGCCTTTGAGTTTGGTACTTCTGAAAGAGCTCTGTGGTATTCATTCATTACAAAGCCATGTCAATGTCACCAAAAAACAAAAACAAAAGCTTCACTCATATAAAAACGAAAACTAGATGACCCTACATACACAGCTATTCCAGCAGATGTAACAGCCAAAGCATCAGGTGCATGTAATCCATCGTAGCTCAAAACCTGAAGCCACAAACAAGAAACGATTCAATTACATTCATCTTCGTACATGGTCAAGTAGTAACAAAAATGGAAGTCATTTTCATGAAAAGGCAGAAGCCACACAAAAACAAGAGCTGCCATAATAAAGAGAACAAAAGTAAACAAACTTCAGGGAGAAAGGAGCATACCCAGGATAATATCTGAGTCTCGTGATAGAAACCTTTGGGCATAGTGGGGCGTAGAGGTCTATCAATCAACCTACAAATCAGAACCTGCATAGACACCAAAAGTAGAAACATGCTAAGACCAAGATAAAGAGATAGAAGAAACCAAACATCATTTACCATTAGTAAATACCTCGTGATCTTTGGTTCTCCCTTCTCGCTTAAAAAATCCTCCGCTGTATTACAAAAAGAAGTACCATTTAGGCTATGATCTTGTAGCAAGAGACTCCAAGATTGCAAAAACGCTTACCTAGTTCGACCTACAGCTGAGAATCGCTCCTGATAGTGAACGTAAAGGGGAAGGAAATCCGATGGCTCGCTAGGGACTTCAGCTAGACAAACGGATGTGTACACAATCTACAGTGCCAAGTAGACGCAGTCAAAATTAGATGGCGAAACACCAGTCTCACAGAAGTGAGAAAAGAGTTTAAAGCTTTGGCATTCGAATGAAGCAGACTCACAGTTTCTCCGTCTGTCACTGTAACTGCAGAACTTGCTTGCCTCCCCATAAGACCGGTCTCGACTAAAATCTATACAGAAACAAAGGAAAAGTTGAGAATTTCAGTAAGAAGAAACTAATAAAGTAGCGAGCTTTGCTTCTTTTTTTTGCGTCTCTACTATAGAGTTAAAGGGTCTCTCCCAAATGCTACCAATTCTATCAATTTACGAAACCAATCAGCTCAGAATCAAACTTCGACAGATGAAGCAAATGGGTATTGGTGTTTTTAAGAGATTTTACCTCTCTATTTCCGAAAGGAATTTTGACGGAAATGTGGTTAGGAAAAGCCAGAGTGCCATCGCCGCCGACGGAGTCAGCGTCATCGGAAACATCATCTGGCCTAACTAGAGCTCTGACACTTAATCGACTCGCGCCGCTTCTTGCGGAGAGAAGAGAGAGCGAGCACAATTTACCTCCGCCGGAGTGGTAACGAGAGAAATTCCGGGAAGGGAGAAGTCTGCTCCGGCGAATAGGCCAGAAGTGTGGGGTGCTGCAAAGCGCGTTACTGGGACTCGTCAGCATCTTCTTCTTCTTCGAGCACACCGAAACACCGAAACGCCGAAAACGAGAGAAAGAGAGAGACTTTATCCGTTCTTTGCAGACGCGGGAGCGTCTCTGTGACTGTCTTAGTTTTCACTTTCAGGCGTACCTACTTGTGCCGGGATTTTTACCAAACCGGTTATTTTACCAAATTGACTAACCGGACATTAGACCGAGTTATCAATTCCAAATGTGCTCTCTCTCTCTCTCTCTCTCTTTGTTCATTTCTCAAGGTTAGTTTGCTTCTCTTATGCGGTGGATATTTTCCTTTTTTTATGATGAACCTTGTTCTATTCATGTTTACAAGTTTCTTCATTTTTGATTTCTCATCCAAATTTTTTATCACGATACAATCTTTTTTTTTTTTCTGACTTTGAGCTACTTGGTTCATTCATTGAAAATTTCAGCTAACCATTAACAATGTACATTTCCATAATTGTGTACTCATACAGTCATACTAGTATTATATATTATATTCCTGTAAATTTTCGTTTCTCTTTGTTACAAATGATGGTATATAGTTCAAGATTTTGAATTAAGTGTTGGATATTTCAGGCATCATCATGTCACTTTGTGATATACAAAGTATAAATGCTATATGTGAACGAGTATCCATATGAAAACGTTGTAACTAATCTAACTTTCCAATCAATAGAATCTAATAAGTTTGAAGGAAATAAAAAGGAAAAGTACTAGTCCTTGTTTTGCATTTACATGTTTGTAACGAATCTTATCTGAGACTCAACTATTATCACCATCTTCTCTCTCTCTGCCCACTTCAAGCTCCATGTTATTATCTCGGCGAGCACTTAACATCTGAAGACGCTGAATACGATTTTGAATTGTGCCATCGAACCGCATGCTGTGAGGATCTTCAGAATAAGCTACATAGTAAGCCAAGACACAGGCTTGTATCCAAGCCAAACCTACCCTTCCCTAGCAAAAAAAAAAAAGAAACAACAAAAACATAAGCTACCTTGTCTACCAAGTCATTATCGTTCTGTTTTTTAATCTTACCACGAAATATCCAATTATGAAAGCATAGAGAATCACTTCCAAGGCATAGTCCTTGTGTATTAACAAGACCCATATTCCTGCAGTCAATGAAGAGACTGCTCCAACAGAAACTGCACTGAGGAAGCAGAAGGAGCTTGTGAGATCCGAATCAATCACTTTCTCTAACCCATTCCTGCTTCTGAACTTCTTCCATGTATCACTCGAAGCCTCCACGAATCCTTTATCATAGGCTCCCACGTGTACAAAGCCCCATTTGTTTCCATATGTAATCATCTTGTTGGCAATGGAAGAGAAGCAATCACCACCTGAATACATGACCTCATCGCTGCTCCCTGACATTAGGTTAACGCTTCTGATCGTTCCTCTGATGAGTAAGATGATTGGAACAAGCGTTGATCCAATGCAGATGCTCCCAATCAAGTGTTTCACAGCGACTCGAAAACCATCCCAAGCGTCCATATCTTCACCATATGCAAAGTTTACATATCTTGCTCGAGAAACCGCAACTTGCTGTACGTTCTTGAGAACTTGCATCGTCCATGCTAAGCTTATCAAGATCACGGATATGAACAAGAGATCAAGATTTTTTCTTGTGGAAGTTGCTCCTCCGATTCCAGTCACCAAGAAACCAGAGTAAACGACGCTGATAATGATTGATAAACAGACTACTTCTCTGGTTCTTGCAGGTGGAAAAGCTGTGGAAAGTGATAATATCTTGTCAGTGTATTCAAACCTCGGAGTGATCCAGCAACCGTAGAGAGACTGAGTAATGGCGAAAAGCACAAACACTGCACCGATCCCTGCGTCTACCGCCGAGCCAATCAGAACAAGCAAGATTCCTACAGAGCAGGTGAGTATTGGACTAAGCCAGAACGTTGCTTTTACTGCTCTTGATGGATTTTGGATAAAGATGCATTGCCAAGCTAAAGATGCAATTCCTGAGACACCAACAGATGCTAGTAAAGGAGGGTACCATTTCTTAGGGTGGAACTGGTGTGAGCTTGCTAAGATGAGACCGCGAATGGTTAGGACAATCACCAGAAGAGAGATTAAGGTTAGTTGTGAGAAGAGAAGACCCTTGAAGAGGTTTCTTGATAGTTTTCCGGCTATTGTTTGTTGTGCGGCAGGAGGTGGTCTACCTTGTTGTTCCTGCAAAATGCAAAAGAGAACAAATTGGTATCTCATCAATAAATAATTTGAGGCTGGTAACTGGTTAATGTGACACTACAAGTAAAAAGTACCATGGATATACAAGAAGAAAGAGAAGAAAATCTAGTTCTTGTTCTTAAGTCAATAATCAGCTATGAAAGTCAACGAGTAAGGAGAGAAACAGAGAAGAGAACCCAGAGAGAGAAATAGATGAAGTAAGGGATAGAGAGAGAGAGAGAATCAGAGAAGATACAGAGATCAAGAACAGAGTTTCATGGTTCTTGATTCAAGAGAGAGAAAGACCTTGAAGGCGATTGGAGAAGACGAAAGAGGAAGTGGAGATCTTGTTCTCGGTTCTTGAATCTGCACGCTAGAGGCATGGATGTTGCTTGTTGGTGTAGACATAGCTTCGTTGTTATTGCCACTAGAGTTCCTTGGAACCCAAGTTCCACTTAACCATCTTCATCAATCAATCAATCATCATTCTCTGTATATATATATGTGTGTGTCTGTATGTGTGTATGCATATATCTTATCAATAGGTTCTATCATTTTGTTGGTGTTTGAATATTTAATACACATACTTTATTTCATTATACTTTGACTTACTCCACCTTTACACTAACCTACACTTATTGTTGTTTGACTTTTTAGTTTAAAGTTTCCTCCATTTCCTGATCCTCTACGAAATTATTCAATTTATTGTTGTAAGCAACAAATTATACTCCACGAAGTTTGGAAATACGTTATACAAAATCATAAAAATTGTTTTTCTATCTGTTAGGTTTAACTTTTGGTAGTAGTGATACATGTAGGTTCATCTTGGCAACCTACTCAACTCATCACCGTAACAAAGGTACTCCAAATTATATTATTAGAGAAAACTAAGTAAAGTTTAGAGTAATCAATGAGTTGATCTGAATAAAATTATTTAATTTGATAGAAAATGTATAGCTACATTTTATTATGCATAGACGTTCTCAATTGAATGATGTTGTAGGATTAAACTGCTTCTTTCTGATTCTTGTCTGGGATTTAGATTAGTGTTGGCTTTAGTTTATTTTGTTGTTTCCCCTGTGTGGGCTTAATTTCTGGAGATCTCTTGATATCTGCCAGCACTGTATTTCACAATGGCATCCCACAAACGCATTCTACTTTGTAATATTTAAAGTTTCTTTGGAAACTAGATGGAAAAAAAAAAAAGACGTTCTCAATTTTCCTGCCTATACTATTGTCTGTCTGTCTTTCTCAACTTTTTTTGAACCAATCGAAGCATGATTTTGCTGGTGTGTTTGATGACATGGCAAATGGTGACAGGTCATATTTACTGACGTTGGATCTTTTAAATGTTTTTCAAGGAACAAAAAAAAAAAATGGTAAACAAAACAAATACGTTTTTGTTTGTTCAACTTTACCTAAAGGTCCTAAACTATGTTCTTTCCTTTATGCCTTTTGTTGATACTTTTTGGCGTCAGAGGATAAGTATCGAAGTTTAGTATTATCATTCACGGGCTTGCTACGATATATATTTCTTCTTTTCTTTAATAAATTTCGGAAATTTATTAAGAAATTTTGGAATAGAACACAAATGGATTGCTTACTAAGAAATTTCGGAATAGAACACAAATAATTTCCCGAAAGTTGTAGCCGTTGTGATGGTGAAGTTGGTCAAGATGGATTGCTTACTCTGATATTCGAAAACATACAAAATCAATACCTAAACCAACCAAAAAAAAAAGACGGATTAGGTAATTAAAGTGGAATTTGTGATAGTTACCAACTCAAACATTCCTCACTTGACAATAATTATGAGTGAACTTTTGTTTACTCTATTATTTAATATACATACATAGATTAAACCATAGTATGGATATTGATTCCAAAAAAAATAACCATGGTTACTAAACGTAAATGGTGTTATGACTTCAAAACGATTTTAAATTTCAACACGCTTTCACATTTAAAATTATAAAATACGAAGCCTTTGTAAATAACAGAATTACAACAAATTAGAAGATGGAGGTCCGCACATTAGTTTTATGTAGCTCTATACGAAACCGTAATTTAACAAAAAATTTGACAAAGAATGAATGATATAACTTTTTGTATGAATAACTCAAAATAATTGGTTGTGTTGATATCTTTGACTCTAAAGAAAACAATAAAAGTACATGGGCCTTGTTGGACCTCTATCGGACTGGAGAAACAGGGTAATTCATTTTTGTTTGGTGAGGAGAGAACTCAAAAAGTATTTTCTCCGGTTAACCAAACCAGAATACATGTAAGAAGTTTTTTGTGTGTGTTAAATTCTGACATCATCCACCAACTGTACTTTCATTAATCCGATCACTACAATTTACAAATATATCCTGTGAAATACCAAAATCTTAGCTTCTAGAATAAGGATTATATTGTAAATTAGCTTCACGTGAGTGATAGTTTGAAGATCTAAGACATGTGAAAGAATGTGAGAAATAGGACAGACCGCAGATGGAGGACTTAGCTTGAAAGCAAGGAACCCAAATCTTACAACCCTTTTAAGATCTTCTTGCATGTACTCTCAAATCTCAATCTAGATTTGTCTGAACTTTAAAACCATTGTATATTTATGTTTAATTTAATTTGTTCTTCAAAACACCTTTTACATGTTTAGTAAATGAACTTTATGTTCTTTTGAGTAATGAAGTGGAAATTTCATTTGTCGTACACAAAAAGAAGTAAAAAACAATTGTTGTAGTGGGGTTCTCCTTAATTTGTTGGGGATGGATTAATTAATGGTTATGTCAAGTTTGGTAAAAATTATGTTTCAAACGGTTGATACCATATCTGCTGGTGCCAATTTTAAACTAGTGTTAGCCCATAAATGATTAACTATTTTGAGTATGGAGTTTACTATAGGGTTTATAGTAAACATACATGCAAAGTCGGCCATGAACATAAACAGACCAATTATAGACTTGTGGTTTTAAACAAAAAATGGTCTACAAAACGATACTTTTATGAAAATGTACAAAACAACTTGTAGTTTTTCTTTTCTCTAGCTTACGATTTTCTATGTTATATTATATTTTTTTATTTCTAGTAATGTTTATGGAAATATTTGTGGTGCTTTCAAACACATTTCTTAAGTTTACGGGTCATAACAGATATAAAAGGACATAAAAGGGCATCTTTGTGATTCAACAAACTAATCTGACATTAAACCACACAACTCTCTCTCTCTTCTCTTGTCCAAAGAGATTCCAAGAAAATCTACAGAGGGAGACAACAAAAATGTCGATGAAGAAAATGTTGATGATCTCCTTCTCTCTAACATCTCTCCTCTTCTCCTCCCTCTACTTCATCCCCACAACCACAACTCTATTCACTTCCTCAAAAATCCCCATTCTACCCCTCGAATCCAACCAAAACCTCAACTCTACCCTCCCCTGTTTCGCCTACCTAATCTCCGCCTCCAAAGGCGACGTCGGAAAACTCAAACGCCTCCTCCGATCTCTCTACCACCGAAGAAACCATTATTTGATCCATCTAGACCTCGAAGCGCCCGAGGAGGAGCATTTGGAGATGGCCCGGTTTGTCGCCGGAGAGCCTCTGTTTCAGCCGGAGGGTAATGTAATGATGGTCGGAAAACCTAACCTGGTGACTTATAGAGGACCAACGATGCTCGCGACGACGCTTCACGCAATGGCTTTGCTCTTGAGGTGTTGTCGGTGGGATTGGTTCATCAATCTTAGTGCTTCTGATTATCCTCTCGTTACACAAGACGGTACGGTGAGTGTACCTTTTATTTTGCTTCTAGACTGATCAGTGGTTCGCAAAACTTTGACATTTATCTCTGGATCTTGATTTGTGTGATGAATGAACCGGTTAGGATCGAATAGGCCGTGGTTCTCACGACATTAACCGGTTTTGTATTATAAAACTAAGTCTATATATTTCTTATTATACATCTTGATTTAGAGTTTGTAATCATGATAAGAATGCAATGGTTAGGATCAGTTTGTGTGATACATGAAGGTGCACTGGTTTAGATAGATTTTGACGTTGATTTCTGTGATAAGAACCGGCTCGCAATACTACAAATTTTTATGTTTCTTAGTTTTCAACGTAAGCCAATTTTTTAATCTATACATTGATAATGGCGTGTAGAGATATGGTGATGTAATTTTTTTATTTGTTAAATTAATAAATAAATGCAGATCTGATCTATGCTTTTTCTGAGATGCCTAGAGATCTCAACTTCATACAGCACACAAGCCGGTTAGGATGGAAAATGTAAGTTTTTAGCTTTTCTATATATTTTATCAACCAAACTAAACTGTTTTAGATTGGTTGTAGTCTTATTGGTTTGGTAAGGAAAGATTATGGGAGAAGGATCAATATCATAGTAAAAAAAGTTGATAACATGATGATAAAAAATGTATAGGAACAAAAGAGGGAAACCAATAATAATAGATCCAGGGCTTTACAGCCTCAACAAGTCAGAGATTTGGTGGGTTATCAAACAGCGAAGCCTCCCTACTTCTTTCAAGCTCTTCACAGGTTTTTCTTTCACTTTTATTTATTACTAATCAAACACACACACACACAAAACTTCTTAACTGATGTTTTTGTGATCAGATTCACTATCAGTACCAATTTATACGTCCTCCCTTTGAACTTTAGATTAAACTAGTGCAAATATATGGTGGATAACTTAGAAAAGTCTTCTTTCATTTGGTACGTACATCTTTTCGAATCTGACATCAGAACGAGTATCTAATCCTCCGGATGAAGAAATTTGTTGCGTCTAAGGATTGATATGAGTGGAGTAAGACATAAAACCTAATATATTTTTTGTTGACATAATTGGTTCTATTTAGAATTGACAAAAAATATAATACTTAGAAATATTTTATGCCGGCCCAATAAAAAAAAAAAATATTTATAGAAATGTAGAAAGATGATATTGCATAACATGTACAATATTTCAGGTTCTGCTTGGACGATCCTTTCAAGACCCTTCTCGGAATATTGCATAATAGGTTATGACAACTTACCCAGAACACTCCTTCTATACTACACCAATTTCGTATCATCTCCGGAAGGCTATTTTCAGACACTCATCTGCAACTCAGATGAGTTCAAGAACACGACCGTGAACCACGACCTCCACTACATCGCGTGGGACAACCCTCCAAAGCAACACCCTAAGACTCTAGGGACAAGGGATTACAGAAAGATGATAATGAGCAACCGACCGTTTGCAAGGAAGTTCAAGAGCAATGACCCGGTTCTCAAGAGGATAGACCGAGAGCTTCTGAGAAACAAACGGAAGCGTGGGTCGAAACCCGAACCTGGTCCTGGTCCAGGGGCTAGGAGATTGAAGAGTTTACTAATGAGGCTTATGTTGAGAAGAAACTTTGTCAAGAGACAATGTAGGTAGGAAGTGGTGAGTAACATAACTCTATATAGAGATACCTTGGAAGTTGGATCGTATTCTTTTCATGATTTTTTTATTTTTTTTACCTTTGGTGTTCGTTCTTTAACGGTTCATAGGGAACTAAGAAAGAATATAGATGTTGAGCTGATTTGGTTTTGGACTCCAAAATCATAAGAATGATAGAATCTTGGGTTGGGTGGAATAGATTGTGACACTCCTCCATGTAATATAAGCTTTTGTCCAATCGTTGATGTGAATAGCATAAAATTCGATTGAAAGCGTATTAAGAATGCTATTTATCTTTTTCCTTTTCGTTTTATTTGTCGTGTCGTTGTTTGAGTTTTCCTTTTTCCTAGAGCAACGCTCCTGAAAAGATGCAACGGTCATACACACTAACTTCGTTCCCTAAATCATGAATCAATAAATAGTTCAATACGAATTTTTTTCCTTTTCTTTTTCTTTTACGTTGGCTATATGCAAATGTCTTTTAATGTTCTTAATTAATATTTGGCCCCACAAAGCAATAACGGTCCAATTTCCACCAATTGGTGAGATGGTGAAATCTTAAGGTCCACTCACGGACCCACCTCTTCAATTTAAGAAACAAAGCTTGCCTTTTACTTAAAAAATAATTAAGATATATAAGACGATTACACGACTCAAAATAGATAAGAAGAACAACAAAAAACACGATTACTATACCCTGTAACCGAATCACAGGATTTGATCGGACATCGAAGGAAGTCGCCGAAAAAAGTTAACCGGAACGGAAGGCATATCGTCTCTAAACCTCGGATGTCGAATGTAGTAGAAACCGTAACCCAAAAGGAAGATTTTAAACGGAACGATGTAAAACAAGAAGGACGCGAATAGACAAAACACCACGAATATACACGTGGCGCGTGGGTCCCGCCAATTGAATAAGGCTTCAATCCGCTCCCCTTGAGCTGCCATGTCACCTAGTAAAGTCTGTGCCCGACCGGCCAATGCCCTTAACCGGTCATACCTTAAACGAACAATCTCCGGTGGTCTCGTCGCCGGGAAACCATCAAACTCCTCGTCAAGCTCGTCGGGTGTGACAGAGTCAACGCAAGAGAAGCGTGGGTCAACGCTGTTGACTTTGACTCTTCCACGGCAACGGAACCGTAGAGCTATGATCAAGAAGGCGTACATGAAAACGGTTGGGAGGACCAAATGTGGACACAAGACGATGGCCACGAGAAGTAAGTGAACGAGAACGGTGGTTGGTGGGTGGACCCAAGTTCGAATTCCGTGAACCCAACGGGCTATAGTCGCGGCACGTGACAAGAACGTGATGACACGGAACCAATTAGCTTTGCTTCTCCTCATGCTCCACACATGATTGTCCGTGTCAAGCATGTACTGAACCACTTCTTGACCCAACGGCGGCTCAGACCGCGCGAGCCTTGCTGTCACGATACGCATAGCCGTGTGACGCAAGATGTCTTGTTGAGCCGGACCGAGCGGGCGGACGTAATGCATCCTAGGTAGCATTGGTGTGACATAAGCTTGAATAATGCTTAGCCAAGACGGGCAAGAGAACCGAACCGCAACTTCGATCTCTCCCATCTTCTTGGCTCCGCTTGGCAAGACTACGGTTAAGGTGTAGGAATTTAGGTAGACCCGGTTCATGTCGAGAGTTGAGAGACGTACACGTATTTTCCCGACCCGTACGTCTCTTCCTTGCTTCCCGGATTCGTCCCGTTTGTATCGTCCGTTGTCGAAAACTCCGATGGTCAGGACCGTGCACGGATCATAAACATCCCACGTGTACTGCTCGTTCCACCGTGGATTAAACCGGTCTAGGATGGTCCGGGTCCGAACCCATTTCGGACCGTACTTAGCAACCACGTAAGCATCGGTGGTGCCACGTGTACCGTCTCTGGTTTTGACAGGAAGTAAATTAGTAGCTCCACGGATACCCACTTCCAGTAAACCAATAGGTGGCTTGGCTAATTGTTTAGCGGACGGTCTGACATCGCTCGTCACGTGAGCTGCTTCGTCTAGCACGTGATACCCACCTTCAAGACAAACTTTCACGTGGATTCTCCCGGAGTAGGGTTTACTCTCGTCGCCGGCGAGATTAAACCACCTAGATTTCGGTTCAATCCGGTCATCATTTCTCCTCTCGACGCTTCCCATGTGTATCTTGGTCTGACCAATTGAGTGCCCGTTCGTTAAGTCTTCCACGGTCACTATCAAGAACGGCTCGAACGGCTCGGAAGCTACGAAAACAAGATCTTCGTTCCAAGTCGGGTTACCGGATCCAGATGAAGAAGCGGATGGTCCGATCGAAGTCCTAGCCGTTTTGAAGACTTGAGGACCCAGCTGAGCTTTCACATAAAGCTCAGTAGTGGGCATCTTCAACTTAGGTTCGGGTCCCGAAGCTAGCTGCAAATCTTGGGTTTGTATGACCGTTAGACGCAAATACCAGAGCTTCGGAGATAAGTAAACCTTAGATCGGGTCTCCGGAATCAATCCGCCGGAATCTGATTGCCAAGCCTCTTGGAATGCTTCGTCGGCTTGAGTCCCCAGCCATACGGCGAGCATGACGTCATTTCCCGGCGATTTCTCCGATTCCAGTGTGTACCATTGAGGAGCCAAAGGACTATCCGGAGGCACTCTCTTAGGAACCTCCTGAAGATCAAACGACACCGTTCCCAAACAGCTCTCCGTCGTCGTCGTCGTTTTATCTTCCTTCTCAACTCTCTCTTCCGCCCAAACGGAAACTTCAAGCGAGCTCGAGTTTAAGCTCTCTTTCTCGAATGCAAACACTTGATCCCACTCTTTACCGGTTTGGCTCCTGGTTTTCACACCATTTGTTCCGATCACAAGCTTCGCGTAAATCGGATTGTTCCCGCCGTTATTATTCGCTCGCTTGGCTTTAGCAACGCGGATGTATAGAAACGGCATTCGATCAACGAGATCGTATCCACCACCACGGTTCTGATCTCTGGTCAGAGAAGGCAGCTCGAGATCTGTTCCGATTAGATCTTGCCGGTTTACATTCTCCGGTTTAATTCCTAATTCTTTCTGCTTCACCGTTTCTATCTTCTGAGGCAGAGGCGGATTCTGAATCTCTGCCGGAGGAGGAGGAGGAGGAGTTGCGGCAGCATCTGGCGGCTTCGCGGTGGTCTCCGGTGGAGGTGGAGCTGCCGCATCGGTTTTCTTATCCTCCGGTTTGGCTTCTTCCTTGGGCTTCTCCTCCTCTTTCTTATCTCCTTCCTTCTTCTCCTCTGTTTTCGCCGACTCTGCTTCTTTCTTCCCCTCCTCTGCTTTCGGATTCTCCGGTGCTTTCTCTTCCAGCGCCGGGGCGGTCTCAGGTTTCTGCTCCGTCGCTACTGGAGGCGCCGGTGGATTCTCATCGACGTAATACGCCTTTAATCCGATCTCACCCTTGATTTGAGAGAAGACGCTCCTCTTCTCAAGAGGATAATAAACAAGAGTTTCAGATCCGGCCGCTGCAAACGCGTTTCCGGCGATCTTAACTTTCCCGAGAAATGTGCTCCTCTTTCCGGTCTTCTTGTCGTTGCAAAGATTGATCTCGAGGATCTCCTCACCCATAGTCGCTGCGTCGTGGACGAAGAACTCGAGCTTCTCGTCCCACTGTGGATTCAGATCTCGGAATTTCGTCTTAGTCCGTCGCCGTTGGCCGTCGAAATCGACGATTGCGTAAGCGCTCGCCGTTCCTTGGCCATCCTTGGGCATCAGATTCCTTGCGCTACAGATCTCTACAATCAGCTTCCTTAAAACATTGTCCGCCATTTTATTCAGTCTCACAGAAATCTGTAGATGATCGATTTTATTTCTTACGATTGAAGATGAAGACGACTGTTCAGTTTCTTTTGAAGGAGAGAGAGAGAAACGAAAATTTGAATTTTTGTTTTCTAGAGAGAGAGTGAAAGCACTGTTTGTGTTCGACGCTCGAGAGTGGAGGGTTTTAAATAGGGGTTCACAGTTAGGACACGTCAGCAAAGACACGTAAGATAATTTGCCACGTGATTTAGCAGAGGAGGACGAATCTAATTATATTTGTTTTTAATTAAAACCAGTTCAGGTAATTCTGATTTCTGAACACCGTGGTTGATGCTGGTAAGTGGAATCACATTAATTCACAAACGAAATCGTAATCTGTAGTAATTTATTTTCTAAAAGTCGTGTGTTTTTATTTGTTGTAGATCTAATTAATAAATGTTTCTAGTATGAATTTCAAACAAAAAAGCTCCCCCGTTGAAACATGAACAAAATGACAAATTGGTTTGCTCTTAAACCGTGTTTACAGTTTCATAACGTTAAATGTTAATTAATGAAGTGATATTTGCTTAAATTTAACAACTTGCATTATGTAAGTTCAAAATTGTTTTCTTGTCAAACTGTATACATAGCGTTCTAAACTTATAACGTTCAAAATTAATTAATGAACTGATATATTGCTAACCTCTATTACATTGTGCATTAATTGATGTAATCTCAACGAATTAATTTGAATACAAAATCTTGTTTTCATGTAAAATCATACACGTGATATCTGATTATCAGTTGAGCCAGGTGGAATTAAAACGTACCACAAACGAGAACACAATAATATAAAACCACATGTCATGATCATTGCAGTACTTTGATGTTTGTGCATATTATTTTCCTTATTGCGATATGTATCATGCTAATTATAAAACTTTAACATAATGATTTCTTGATGTGAACATGAAATGTTTGCTTGCATGGCAGGTAAAATATTATTCATGTATTTGGAAAGGGAGAATCTTTCATAAATGCAAATTTGCATAGTTAGTATTTAATTTGCAGTTGTACGAACTCGAACGGTTAACTGCATGATTTTTCTTTGTTTTTCCCTCACACAAAATGCGCCTCTGTTTTTCTGTCTATTTCTGGATGTACTTTTGTTTATAATACTGACATATAAAAAAATGTGTACCCATATACAATCAGAGGCCGTTAGATCGTGTTCCAATAAGCGCACGTGCACGGCACAAATATTGATCATTTACATATCTTTCATGTCTGCAGGTAAGTTATACGTATTCCCTTTTTTTTTTATCATAATTTTCAGTGAAAGTTTGGAAGTACTTTGTTAATTACGAATCTTTGTATTCTTATCAAAATGTTTTACTTCTAAAACCAGTACGTGAATTAAGCAAGTTGTTAGATTTAAGCAAATATCACTTCATTAATTACGAATCTTATGTACCTTTTTGTCGATGGTTAATAAAAATATGAAATTTGGCAACTTGCTTCACTTTTAGTTTGCTTACCTGCCTGTTCTCTGCAGAAATGAACGTTGCTTTGTTTTCGTGTTCCTTGCAGCGACAGAAAGATATTCTGTTTTTCATATGGAAATAAATACAGTTAAATAACGATAAAGCCTGCCTTATAAATTTTATTCATCCATTTGTTTTTTGTTGTCATGGAAAAAAAATTAGCAGAATTTGTTTCTCATAGATAAAAATTTAAAATACTGTTTTCCACATTGCCTAGGTCATTGTCAGAAATGTTTTCTCCAACGGTATTAATTTATTTTTAAAACTATTTTCCTCTTGTTTGTTTTCATATGGGTTTCATCAAAATAAAATAATTTGGGCAAACAAAAAATAAACATTTAACTTCGGGTTTCTTTTGACCAAAAACGAAACCGGATTCTCTGGATAAGTCGGGTCATATTTGATGAGGTTGGCCCGGGTCTGTAGGATAAATTATAACACGGCCTAGCGGCCCTAGCCCAATGTATCAAAGAGCGGGCTTTAAGTTCAGCAACGTGTCTTCAAAACATGGGAAACTTGATTGGTTGGCAAATGAAAGTCTTTGAGAGAAATACCTTCGAGGATGCGAACTGAGAACATGAACTATCGTACCATTTCTCATATGCACATATGCCCAAATTATATTATTTTCTGGGAGACTCTTTAACAGAAAAGTAATTTCCATTTAATAAAACAAAGACCATACTTTTGAAACTTTATCTAATATATGTAATAAATGGGCATGTCACATTACACCCTATTTAATATGTTTTTGGTTTTTGCAATGACAAGTTCTTTACACAGATCTCCACGAAATATGCTTTGGTCTTATATTTACAATGATATGAAATACCATATAATATTATCCTCAACCCCAAGGTTGCTTTCTTCAAGTCAGTTATTTTTGAATTTTTCATGATCTCTTTTCATTAAAACAAAACAAGAAGAAGTATTAGTTTTTTTCATTTGAGGAAATTTTGAACGAGTCTCTGCGTTGCATTAAACTAAATACATGTTGATTTAAATCTAAATATCTAATCGGATGATGGCTCGTTAATTTTCTTCTTAGTACACTTGTTATACATTACACGTTTAAATCCGATTGTTTTGTGTCGTTGACTAATATTAAATCAAACATATATTACTAATTAACAAGATTGTCTAAAACTATAGTCTATCTCGTATTGCTCAAGAAAAACCAAAACACGTACCTAACTCTTAAAACAAGCAGATTAACTGATAAACTAAATCATCATCGCTAGCAATTAGTTGTCAAGTAAATGCATCAATTAGGTATCGATCTATTGTAAACCTATAATTAGTTGAAAAAGGTTAAGACTGTATCCACGGTCCACCACGTCAGATAAAACCTTACTAGCTACATATAATTTCAATTTCTCAGCATATATATCGTATAGGAATGATTAAATATATAACAAGGCTGCGGAATGTTTCAAACTAGTTCGAACGTATACGTATGCGTTTGGGTTTATTGTGTATACTTTTTCTCTCTTAATTTAACTAATTTTGACTGACCTATTCGACATATACCTCTTTAATGAAAAACCATGGTCTGTTTTGGCGTATATATATAGTAGTGGTTGATCTCAGGGTTCTGATAAGCCATATCACGCAAGAATCAGCTCTATTACATCGCAACACTTTCCACACAAAAACAAATATGAAGTTTGCAAAGTTTTCAGTTCTTCTCCTGATTTTCTTTATTTTCCCGCTCGCATTCGCCCAGCTAAAAAACGGGTTTTACAGCCAATCATGCTCTAATGCAGAGACTATCGTACAGGGCCTGGTCAGCGCACGGTTTGGTCGTGACCCCTCAATCACAGCCGCTTTGACTCGGATGCATTTTCACGACTGTTTTGTTCAGGTATAAATCTCTTCAAATATCCATTTTAAAGATAATTTTTATATTTATCAAATATGGCATACACCAAGGAAACTAGATGAGAATGAATAATCTCTCTCCTAGTTTTAATAGTTTGCCATAATTCCAGTAAAAACCAACCGTTAAATACAAAACCAGCAAAACCTTTCACAATAGATATACAAATAAACTGATTTTTAAAATATAGAATAATGTTTGAAAACCATAAGATTTTTCCCCTGGGAATAACATTAATTTTGAAAATTACATAAATTTATTATGTATTTCTATTTTTTTTTTTTTTTTCCGTTGGGATCTCTTATAGGGCTGCGACGCTTCTCTCCTCGTAGACCCAACGACGACGAATCAAGAAACGGAAAAAACCGCAGGCCCAAACGGCAGCGTGAGAGGGTTCGAGCTGATCGACGAGATCAAGACCGCTCTCGAGGCTCAATGTCCCTCCACGGTCTCGTGCTCCGACATAATCACGCTCGCCACACGTGACTCCGTCTTGTTAGGTGGAGGACCGAGCTACACGGTCCCAACCGGACGACGTGATGGCTTTGTGTCGAACAAATTAGACGCCGAAAGGATCCTCCCCGGACCAGCCCTCCCCGTCCCTGATATGGTAACGTTCTTTGCAAATAAAGGGTTGAATGTTTTCGATGCGGTGGCTCTTTTGGGTGCACACACGGTTGGGAACGGTTTTTGTGGTAATTTTGTGGACCGGCTCAACAATTTCCAAGGAACCGGACAGCCCGATCCCTCCATGGACCTCGGTTTGGTTACCAGGTAATATCTTTTGTCACCTTATATTATAATATACTTAAATATGTATATTAATTAATATATTAAGCGAAGAAGATAATATTATATATCTCACATATGTATATTTCTCATAATAGGCTAAGGAACACATGTTCGGCGGGAGGCAGCCAATTTGCGGCACTGGACCAGTCGACGCCATTAGCGCCATTCTCATTCGACAACTTGTTCTTCTCTCAGATCAGAGAGAGGAAAGGAGTTTTGCTGCTTGACCATCTGCTTGCGACCGATCCAGCCACTTCTGGTGTTGTGTTTCAGTACGCGAGCAACAACGAACTATTCAAACGCCAGTTTGCTATCGCAATGGTGAAGATGGGAGCCGTTGATGTACTGACCGGTTCAGCCGGTGAGATCAGGAAGAACTGTAGAGCATTCAACTAAAGCTCTTTTAAATCTGACTCCTGAATTGTTTTTTCTTCAATGAATTGTGAATGGTGATTGATTGTTTATAATTATATATGTATGTATATCTTTAAAATAAGGTTTGGTACTTTGGTGAATGGATTTGATAACAATAATATGTAAATGAGTTGACTTTAGTCGAAACTAATTTCCGAGTGTTCGTAAATTTTGTTTTGTTTTTCATATAAAAAATATATATATAGAAAGGTCGAGAAATTTGGATATTTTGAGTTGACGGGATTCCAAATTGATTTATAGGCCATGTAATAAAAAGCTGAACGAAATCGTTAAGTTGAGCAAGAAGTAACAGACAAAATGGACCATTTCTGGTACATGACCAAATTCAAAATCAGCTGAAGTTGAAGATGAGTTTATATAGTATGATAACGAAAGCTACAACTTAAAAAAAAAAAAAAAACGCATCCTCATAACTTTCGCTGTTGTTTTTTTTTTTTTTTTTGGGTAAAAACTTCCGCTGTTGTTTACATTATACAATAATCATTTTTGCAACGACGATATGTTCACACAATTTACTATGAAATCTACTTTACTTCTTGGACTTTGGTAGTTCAACTGATTAAAGAATCGACTGAGCGTGGACGACACAACCCGAGTTCGAGGAAGTGTTGAAAGGAAGACTAGATGTAAGCTTAGCAACGACCTAAATGAGCCGCAAAGCGTTTACCTCTTTTGATTAAAAAGATAATTTACTTCAATCTTTGATTTTTATTTCTTATTTTTTTAAATCATATATCGAAAGTATCATAAAATGCTATCACCAACCTCGAGGTGGATTTCTTCAAGTCCTTTATTATTTATATACTATTTTATTTAACATTAAAACAAAACAATTTTTTTTTTTTGAATTTTGTTTCTTATGCATTTTTCGTTTCTTTAGAAAGTTAGGTTTTGTTGTTGTTGTCTTTTGAGGACACTAACGAAAGTAAGAATGAGCCATCGTATTGCATTTAACTAATCCCATCTTGCTCTATATATGTAATCAGATAGTGGATTTTTTTTTGTTATTAACGCTTAAAATGGTTTATTGGGTTATATATTTGAAGTTATATAACAAATTGGTATGTGAATTTTAAGATAAAATCAAACGTTCAGTTTATTTATACCTCCTATCATTTTGTGTTAATTGACTTGAGTTAAATAAACATATATTAAGAGATAGACAATAACTTTCGGAACCGTACGGAATTAGTCTTGCCACTCTATAAAAGTTCAAGGGGCAAAATTAAAGTTATATAACTAGTTGTGTAGAGTAAACCAATACTATAGTCTCGATGTCCCATTTAGCTTACTAATATTAAATATATGTTTTATTTCTTGATTTTTCATTTCTTCATAATCGAATAACTACCGATGGATATGTACAATACTTAGTAGTTATACTCAGTTGACTACATCCCAAGTTTGTAGATCACGTTAATTTTACAGTGAATATTTATTTGTTTTTGACCAAATAGGATATAGAATTTAAACTACTTGGTTGAAACATACATCTCACCGACTATACAACATAAAATAAAAAAATAAAAAATATTGACAGTTGATATCTTCTTTTGTGTTTAAAAATTTGTTAGACCATCTCCATTCATGAACCCATGTTTTTGGTTCATAACATTTTTTA
>OVBJ01000939.1:0-37857 GCA_900406535.1 Noccaea bulbosa | reverse complement strand
CATCTCCTCCTCTACACACGCTTCTTCTTCTTCCTCTTCTTCTTCTCCGAGGTGTTTCTCACTTTTCCGTTTTTCTTACTGGGTTTCCTTCGCCGGGTTTAAGAGGCAAACGAGTATTATCAAATTCGGCAATAAAGCCCACTTCATTATTAAACCAAAAAAATAGTTCGAGCCCAAACCACGAGATTTTTAAACCGACAAAATGGCTCCGTAATGTATGGTACAGGCATAACGCTTTCAAACGTTAATTACTTCAATCTATCTATCTATAAACAACATGATTCATGGTACAGGTATAAACACATTACACTCAACAACAAAAATCTTCAAATTGGTTCAATTTTTGTGTCTTAAACGAGGATTTTCCGCCTTGACTCAATCGAATATGATCAAAATTACTCGAGACTTGATAGAAGTAATTTTCAGACTTGGTCTCATGCACGCATATAACCCTACATGGAAAGATCAATAAATTATAGAAAGTCGTCGAGCCACAGTTGAGTAGTCTTCCAATATTTGGACCTTATCTTTTAAAGTCTCCAACCTGAAACGGACCTTTCAAATCAATAAAATTTCGAGGAAAGTCAATCGTAACAAACAAGGTAATCAAATGCAAAATAAACCACATGCACTGTAGACAAAACATACGTGACCCGCTCGAGTTGACAACTCACGAGTCCTGACAAAGATATAAGAACAATATGTTATACTGTGTGTGTATATCTACGTAACACATTTAAGACCATATTTATGACCAGACCAGTTGTTAGTTATTGCTATCGGAAAAATCAAACTCAGAATAGGAAGTATCATCTACGAATTACTACATTTAATAAGAATGAAATATAGATTACGTGTATTGCCGTTTAATCGATAACTTCCATGAAGTTTACCTTCACTAGCCTCCATCTCCGGTGAGATCCCACATCCTCTATTTTTCTTCTAGCCTACCCTTCTTTTACGTAATATTCAAATGTTCAACTTTCTCAGACACACCAAGTTTGAATCTTCCGTCATATTTTTGACATTCAACGATTTTGTAAAAATGAAGACTTTTTACTCTATTACTAGTCTTCAACTACCCACACTACTCCACATATATATATATATATATATAAGTCTTCTTCAAACTGTGTTGGTCATATTCATACCCCTCGTTTCGTTTTCTCCAAAGAAAAAAAAAAGAATCATTTTTTTATTTTTTATTCTTTAAAGCTGCTCTTTTTTCTTGGTTCTTCTTCTAATTCTCTGGTAAAAAAGTTAAAGAGCGATACTAATCATTTAACGCCAAGGATCGTTTCTTGTGTTAGACTCCCACAGGTATTTTTAAAAATGATCTGAATCAGATGTTCTTAATTACCAATAATTGGTTGGTGTAGCTTTATTAATACGACGATAGTTTTAAAAATTGATATAAGAGGTGTCGTTGGTAAAAGGCTGATACTGATCTGGATTGATGTGTGCAGGAGATTTCTATATTGAATATTCTCTTGGGAGTATCCTTTGGTTATATTGTGGACATGGGTCTTGAAGTTGGCTCATTAAGCTTCAATCCTAAAGACAGAGGCTTGACATCAAGAACCAAAAGTTTCAAGACTACGCACCAGAATTCTCCTAAGATTGATCGGAGTACCACTATGCAGAGGTCGTTGAGTTTCAACAGCTGGGAGATTCCTAAGGAGACCAAGACTGATTCAGATTTTGAGGTTTTGGAGACAAAGAAGTCAACTCCTAACCCTTTGAATGGAAGAAGCTGTGAGAAAATCTTAATAGAGAAACCAACGGTAACTCCACCTGAGCCTTTTGTATTCTTCTCCCCTAAACCGATCACTGAGCTTGATGCAGCTGCAACCACAGTACAAAAGGTGTACAAGAGTTACCGGACAAGAAGGAACTTAGCAGATTGTGCAATCGTTATTGAGGAGCTCTGGTGAGTTACTTGATTGATCATCTTCTTTATTTAATGAATTTATAAAGATGTTTACACTAACCCTTGGTATTGCTTGAAATGTTGTAGGTGGAAGAATTTGGATGCTCCAGCTCAGAAATTGAGCTCAGATACTGAGGAGACCAAGACTGATTCAGATGTTGAGGCTCTTGAGACAAAGAAGTCAGCTCCTAACAATTTGAATGGAAGAAACTGTGAGAGAATCCAAATAAAGAAACCCACAGTTACTCCACCTGAGCCTTTTGTGTTCTTCTCCCCTAGACCGGTCACCGAGCTTGATGCAGCTGCAACTACGCTACAAAAGGTATACAAGAGTTACCGGACGAGAAGGAACTTAGCAGATTGCGCTGTCCTTGTTGAGGAGCTCTGGTTAGTTACTTGACCGATCTTATTGTTCTTAATGTCTTTTAAAGATGTTTAAACTTAACCCTTTGGTATTACTTCTTGAAATGTTGTAGGTGGAAGACTCTGGATGCTGCAGCTCTAAAACTGAGCTCTGTGTCTTTCTTTGAAGAAGAAAAACATGAGACCGCTGTTTCCAAATGGGCACGAGCTAGAAAACGAGCCGCTAAGGTCTGACATCATTTCCACATCTCTCTGTTTACTTTTAACGCAAGGTGTTATTAGTTTGATATTTCTGTTTATTATGAAAAACTAATGTTGGTCTAAACTTTTGTAGGTTGGGAAAGGCTTGTCCAAAGATGAAAAGGCTCAGAAATTAGCTCTTCAGCATTGGCTTGAAGCTGTAAGTCCACATGACTCTTTGTGAGTTCTAAAATAATTGTTAGGGCTTGTGAAGAAACGTAACGATGAATTTGGTTGCAGAACACAGGTATATCAAAAAATTTATCTAATCGTCCCTTTCTTGCATTTACAGATTGACCCACGTCATCGTTATGGGCACAACTTGCACTTCTATTATGATGTCTGGTCAGGGAGCAAGAGCTCACAACCATTCTTTTACTGGTTAGTCTTAGCTCCAAAAATATCCATCTTATAACTTCCTGTGTTTGAATCTTTACTAAACTCTGTTTCCACACATTTGAAACTAAAGGTTGGATATAGGAGACGGCAAAGATGTAAATCTTGAAAAACACCCAAGAAGTGTTCTGCAAAAACAATGCATCAGATATCTCGGACCAGTGAGTTCTTACTTCTTACTCTCAGACTCGATGGTACTAGTAAGCTACCTTTACCTTCTTGATCACTCATCAACGTTTTTAAATCTTCAGATGGAGAGAGAAGCATATGAAGTGATTGTGGAAGATGGGAGACTATTATACAAACAGAGCATGACTCTGATCAATTCAACTGATGAATCAAAGTCGATTTTTGTACTTAGCACGACGCGAACCTTATACGTAGGGATTAAAAAGAAAGGCCTTTTCCAGCACTCGAGTTTCTTATCTGGAGGAGCCACAACCGCTGCAGGAAGATTGGTCGCTCGTGATGGGATCCTTGAGGTACTTAAATTACCTGTGTCTTGCTTCTCTTAATGTTATGAATCTCTCTCTTATGTTACATGTAAATTAACTTTTGATTTCTTCAGGCTATATGGCCGTATAGTGGACACTATCTCCCAACAGAAGAAAACTTCAATGAGTTCATAAGTTTCTTGGAGGAGCACAATGTTGATCTCACCAATGTTAAGGTAATGAAAAAAAGATTCTTAATTTCGATGTTCTTGGCATCAAGATAATGGTCTGTATTAACGAGGGATAAATCTGAAATGCAGAGATGTGCTGTGAACGAGGAATATTCGTCATTCAAATCAACTGGAGACGAAGAAGAAGAACCAAAGGAAGTCTCAGAAGAAATTGAGATGCCTTCAGAGCAAGAAGAGAGATCAAGAACGGTATTTGATCCTGCGAAGAGACTGTCATGTAAATGGTCAAGTGGAGTTGGTCCAAGAATTGGGTGTGTTAGAGATTACCCAATGGAGCTACAGGCACAAGCACTGGAGCAAGTCAGTCTCTCGCCTCGGGTTTCGCCAGCTAATTCTTACGGACCAATTCCATCTCCAAGGCCGAGTCCTAAACTCAGGGTTTCTCCACGATTAGCATATATGGGAATCCCAAGCCCTAGGGCTGTTAAATGCTAAAAACACACGCACACACTTATATAACGTGTTATCCAAGAAAGAGTGAGATTAGTGAAGAAAAACTAACCTCCATATTTCTCTTCTTTTATTTCTTTTGTATATTTCGCGAATTACATTTTTATTTTCTCGAATAGTTCTTTGGATAATTCTCTTCTGAGATGTAACTATGTAAGATCAAGACTTGACTTGACTTACTTGATAGTGTTAGAGATCAACCCATTCAGATTTATGGCCGATTTGGGTCAATAATGAAAATTTAAGGAGAAATTATTTATAACTTTTGTTTCAACGTTAAAACCACAAAAATACTTTTGTTTTAAGTTTCAGATTCAGAGACTGAACCGAATGGACCAATGTTTGGGACCTTTGGGTAGTTTAGTTTGGATTTGGTTATGGTCAATAACCTCATCAACAAACAATCGAAATTGTATAGTGCTAGCCTTTCTCTTACATATATAAGATTATACATGTGTCACCATCTAACGATAACACATGTTATAATCTGGTGAATTAGAATTTGTCATATGTATCGTGTTTATTTTGTGTACATCCAATTAAGTTTATATAATAAAATATACAAAATTTGTATGCTTCAAATATTTTATTGTTGAATGAGGGAACAATAAAAGAAAGCTTAGAACATGTTTTTTCTCTTATAAAATCCATCTAGTAAGCTAATTAAACCTTAGCTCGGGTTGTTCTTAAAATTAACCAACCTATCACATGAGAATGAGTTGTCATATTTCGTGTATGCTACATAATCCATTGTGCCTCCCACGTAAACACTATTTCTAAACACTATTTTTTTCTTTGTTTGCCATTTTATGGTGCATTTTTTTTTTCCAACGTATTTTTTGTTTTGAACTTATTTTTCCTTCGTTTTATATCATTATGGCTAGTTGGTCTTTTTCACAGAAAGAATACTCCCAAAATCTTATATAATAAGATGCTAAAAAGTCTTTTTTAGAAACAATTTATTTCATTCCGTTATACTTATTATTTTTGTTGTTTAGATTAGAATCAAGGTTTTTCTTTTTTTTCTCACAATATTAGTATTCCATTTGGATATTATAAGAAGATAAATAATTTCAACGCTTTCCCCTTTCGTAAACTCGTTTATCAGAAGATATCATGGTTTGTAATCTCTAATAGAGCTTTCTTCATTTAATTCAAATCAAAAACCTTTAAAATTCTAAACTTAAGACTTACAACATCTTAACCAATAACACAGTACGACCATATTTATTTAGTCAGATAGTGAGAACTCTGTGGGTAGGTGTAAATGCAGCTGTTTAACTTAACTATACAATCTACCGCAAACGCACTAACATTTCTTTCGAATCATTGACAAAGATTCGTTTTTATTTAATTTGGAATATGGATGGAAATGGAATCTTACATATAGAATCTTAGGACATAATGTTTTAGGTGAGACCAATATAAAAGAATACGTCATCATCTTGGTGGACATATTAAAAAGACTAAGAAGAGATCACAACAAAAGAAAATGGATCCACTGAAATATAAAAAGAAGAAAAACTTATATAAACTAGTTATTATTACTTTTTTATTTTAAATTAAAAAGAAAGAAAGAGATGGGCTTACGTGAGCACATGTGGCAGACATGAAGTTGAAGACAACACCATCAACGGTACTCGTACAACCACATCTCTCTACAGTCCGTTTCAATTTGGGCTCCATTTCATCTATTTCCACACCATTCATGCTTTGTCCTTCTCCATTTAGTTGTGTATTTACTCGCTTTTCGCCAAAATGCACTTCTAACTTTGGTCATGAAATAACTTTATCTATTAAACTCTTATGTGAGTTTATACATTTTTGATACATATCTCTGTGAAATTGTTATTTACTCGTCATGTTTTGAAGAGAACTTATCATCCACAGCTCAAATGGTGTAATTCCACTTGAAGACGAAGGTAGTAGGCTAAAAGTTTTTAAAACGACTTATATATATATGTTCGATAAGTTTGATATCCTAAGTTTGTAATTTTAGACAAAATAGTCTCAAGCAGCTTCCTAGCTAATGACGGAATAGACGACAACAAAATCTCAATCTAATAAGACTTGGGATTGGTCCAAATTTTTATATTTTTCATAAATTAACATGACAGCATGATGCTTAATGCTTTGTCATAGAATACTATAATAGCAGAAGTGTAAGTTCAAAGAATATGTAAATAACATATTTGTATTGGACTTAAAAAAAGGTAGTATAAAACAACCAAATATATAAAAATTAAAATTCCGAAAAGGAAAAAAAAAAACATGATTATAATACAGTAGAGAAAGATAAAAACTCAATTACACTTTCTAAATAATTGTTTGTCTTTCTGATTAAAAAAAAATGTCCAACCAAATTCTTCCATTTTCATTCTAGAAATGATATCTTCTTTACCGATCAATCGGTAACACATAAAGAATCGACGACAATTCTCCTGTAGTGCAAAACGAACAATTGTAACTCAATACAGCTCGCTATCATCGTTTGATTTTGATTAGTCCTTGCAGTTGCATGACAACATAAATAGATATTTTAGAAAACTAGAAACATCTTTTTAACCTTTCCACTATCTTAATCTTTAACCTTTTAATTTTGTTAAACCAACTTTCAAACCAAATTTATTCCAAACCAAAAACCTAAGTTCATAGTATATACAGTATTTTTAGCCAATCTTTGTGTTTAAACCCAATTGATGCCGTTTCCAAAACTTCATGTTCGAACAATTCTTTTTGAGAGTTAAGTTAACTCGGTTAACCAATCGAATGGGTATGACGCATGATATTACACAAGGAAGAGTCGTGTTCCCAAATCCCAAGTTCCCAACATTACTACGAAATATTACTCCCCAATTTGTGAATACTTTTCCGCTCACCCTTTTTCCACTGAAAAGGTCAACATCGGCTATAAAATCTAGCCCGTTGGTTTTGGAACTCCCATGCATTTATCTCATCAGAATAAACAATCTTTTTAAAGAAAAAAATACTCCAACATATATGAGAAAGAAAAGAAAAAGAAACAAAAAAAAAAAAAAAAGCAAATTAAAGAAACACATCACGAGACAGTACTATGTGATGTAAGCAACCACATACACCACTCCCTTCTTCTCCTCCCCATTATTTGTCCTTTTCTTTTCCTTTCCCCAATAATTCTCTTCTTATTTTATTGGCTATTCTATTTCCCCTATTATTTTTTGATAAATATTAGTATTATTACGATTCCTTTATTTGTTTTAGACCTCTTTTGATTCTTTCTATATATACAAATACAGAATCACCTCTTCCTCTTAAAAAAGCTCATTACATTTCCAACTCTCTCTCTCTCTTTAATTGCTGCTATGATGCAAGAATTAGGCTTAGAACGTTTCTCGAACGACGTCGTTACCTTAGACCTCACTCCTCCTTCCCAAAGCTCGTCAACTTCTCTCTCCATCGACGAAGAGGAATCATCGGAGGCCAAGATCCGACGGCTTATCTCGGAGCATCCAGTGATCATCTTCAGCAGATCTTCTTGTTGCATGTGCCACGTCATGAAAAGGCTCCTGGCAACAATCGGAGTCATTCCCACCGTCATCGAGCTCGATGATCACGAGGTTTCCTCTCTCCCCACGGCTCTCGACGAAGAATATTCCGGCGGCGTCTCCGTCGTTGTTCCTCCACCAGCTGTTTTCATTGGCCGTGAGTGCGTCGGAGGTCTCGAGTCCCTCGTTGCTCTCCATCTAAGTGGTCACCTTGTTCCTAAGCTTGTCCAAGTGGGAGCTCTTTGGGTATGATTTAAGTTTCGTCATCTACTTCTTGCTTTTTAATAGTCTTTTGCAGTATCAAGAGCAAAAAATTAGGGCTTTAAATACCCATGTAGAAAATGAATTATGAATAACTAAAGATGTGTAAGTAGTAAGTTTTATATGATTTGCTTCCTCCGTATCTACCTCTCTTACTAAATTATACATTAATCCATCAACCTTTTCTGAATTGGATTTTACAAGGACTAATAAAATATGATCTAGTTGTATATATAATGATTCAATTTGTCTTTTCTAATTTTGTTTGTCTACAAAGATCAGGAATCAGGATGTGAGATTCCAACCATAAATTTATTGGTAAAATGCAAGATGGTTATATAGATTGATCTAATATTACTGGACATTTTATAGTTCGTTAATAATATAATTAACTGGCAATTGGTCTTTTTATGTATGATAGTTCATCAATGAATTTAGTCGATTATATGGATTTATTCGTAGCTTCATCATATGAATACTTTATTTCCTTGGTAAACTAGTAATGCTCATATATATATAAAATCAAAATTCTGATGATATGAGTACGTTTGTCGATTTCAAAGTGAATTTGATTGCTTCTTTGTTTCTTCATTCTGAAAAATAAAGTAGAAAAGCGAGGGAAGAAGATTCTATTCTATCATTATTTGTAAGGTCGGTCTCCAAGCTCTCGGCATCACGTTAATTTCCTCCTATTCAAGGAAATATTCTCTTTTTACTTTATTCAATTACTATTGCAAAATAGATATAAAAGTAGGCGAAGTTGAAGACCTCAAGCTAAACATCCCTGATCCTTTAGATTGTTATGGAGATCACTAGCTATCCTAAGCTAAACAATTTCACTGAGTTTATACATTAAGCTGGTATATGTAAATTAGCCGGTATAGTTTATGCATTAAGCTGGTATAAGACTTCAACAACTTAATGCATAAACTTAAGCTTGTATTCCATCTCTTAGATTTCCCTAAAATAAAACGTGTCTTGGTAGAAAAAAGGTATGTTGTGGAATTGTATATACAATTTTAAATTATTTGGTTATATAAAATTATAAATTCAGAGAGTTTGGGAAAAGAATAATAAGAAGTGGAAAATGGGAGACCCACTTTCAATAATTGAGGGGGTTTTGACAGCGACGCTGGGCTTAAGTGGCATCTCCAAAAACAAACCCTCTTTTTTTTACCTCCTCACAATTATTGATTTTCTTTTTCAAAGATTCAGAAAAGACCAGGAATTTCCTCTTCTTTATTTTTGTTCTTTCTTTGGAGTTGGGTTATTGGAATGAATGCTATGTTACTTCCTTTATACCGGTCGATTCTGTAGTAGGATTTAGGAAAATAAGGTCAAAAGTCCAAGTTCGATATTTCAAGGGTCAAGATTGGCCTATACCGAATAAATGCACCGATGATAAATAAATATTTTTTTCTGTGCGATGCTTCATTTTCTTTTTTTTACTTTTGTTAATACCTCGGCTCAAACCATATGTTACCGAAAAAAAGAGTTTCAATCTAGGTAAAGTCACAGGGACAACATTTTTTATAACCATAAGACCCATGCACCATTTTCTACCACAAAGGCCATGCCAGCACTAGTTATGGCCCAGACGCCAATCACTTATATACAGTATCTCGCCCACAGCCTATGGGAGCACACACGACAGAGTAACTTTTTTTTTTGTTTTTTTTTTTTCTTTCACGACAGAGTAACTTATATCGGCCAACAGCACTATTTTGTGCAATCCATCCACAAAAGTCTTACGTACAAGTACACAAGACCAGAAGCTAGTCTTATATATATAACCACGCGAAGATCTGATAAGATAATACAATAATATAACAAGGAAGAATTGAAAATAACCCCAAAAAAATATCAAGAGATTAATAAATATTAAGGGAGAAATTAAGTGACGAACGAGTAAGCCACGGATCCTAACTACTTCACCTTCATTACCTGTAGAAACACAACAATGGGAAACTATCTTTTTGACTCCGTAGTTACAACCTAGCCAAACCTTTTCGTCTCTTTTTATCGTGCTCAACTTTTCTCTAGCTTCCCATGTTGGGAAATTGGGAATGCATGAATTCCAACACTCCATTATCTTTTGTTCTACATTCGGTAGCGATCTTATGAAAGAATTAATACCCAAAACGGTAGTAGCCACTTAACCAGTCTAACCTTCAAAAGCAAAAAAAAACCTTCAAAATGTCACATGAACTTTCAAATGTTGGAANTTTTTTTTTTTTTTTTTTTTTGGTTGTGTAAAGATAAAATGATCTTGAAGCGGCTTCATCTACGGATCTACCGTAAATAACACAAAACTCATCATTAGGGTGTCTGATTTGAAATTATTACGAATCCTAAATTATGCAAGTGTTCATTAGTGTAGGTGTAATAGTTAGGGTGTCGATCTGCATAGAAAAACGAGTAAGAAAATTTTCATTTCACATAAGTTTGTTCTAGAAATGCGATTACAGGAAGACGAGAGATGATAGCTTAGTGAAATTCTTTTGTATTGGTTGTTACTTGTTTGTATAAACCACCTTAATTATTCATATACTACTACTTTAAATTGTTACATTAAAAAAGGGGAAATGGGGCATCTATTTTTTCTGCAGGCGTCGTAACTCAAATATCATTTGCTAATGGTTGATGCCCACAAAATACTTCTCTCAGTTTCAAAATTCGAACTCATATGCAGTGAAGTGCACATGTAAGCAAATAAGTCTTGCATCAAAAAGAAAAAAGAAAAAAAAGTTACCGACCTTACAACCTGGTGGTTGTGTGGGATTCAGATTTTTGTGTGAGATCATGTGACATGTCTTCCAAATTAAGGTTATGCTTTTTATATATTTTAAAAAATTTGCAAGTTGATGAATACTAATAGCGACGATGACATCATCTATCATAAACAACAATCTCTCCACACCAAAAGCCTCCCCGCTTTTATTTTATTCAGTGAAATTGAGCACAGAGTTATTTGCTCGATTATTTGATCACTGTTGTATTGCCATTTCGTCATTTATACGATTTATAATCATTTGATTTCTCAGTAAAGGAATTTTAAAGGGAGAATCATTAGGAAAATTGTAATAATACGAAAACCACTCGATTCCTTCTAGTTTGACCCCACAAGTTTCCTTCGTATTTGGAAAAGGAGGCATTGGCATTATAAAAATAGCTAGGGTGACCCACCAACACTATTCTCCAATGTTTATAGTACACCAGAAAAATGTTATTATAAAGTATAAACCCTCAATCTTCCAAGTGCTTTGTCTGCATGGAGTTTCTTCTAGTGAAGAAGAACATATTCAATAAATTATCATGTCGTCAGGTCGATCGATACGGTGATTCAAGCGTTTGTTTGGGATTTGTTTTATAAACTATTAGTTTATAAATTAATAAAGGATTAACCAGTGTCTCTTGTCTGCAAAAGCATTAAAAGCGATCTTGTTTTCAAACACTAAAGCATTTTCATCGATACTAGGATATCTAAAATTTGATGATCATGCACAATGTGTATATAAGCACAGATGAAGTTTGAGGTATCAACAAACAACACAGCTCTCGCATAATAATAACAATCTGCGGTTTTTAGGCGGTCATGGACTTAGTCTTGACACCAATCTGCTTCCAAGAAACACTAGGCATGATTTGTTTCGTGTCCACACGATCTCTAAACTGAACAGCAAAGTTGAGCAACGAATCAAGGAGTGACTCAGAGAGATAGTGAGGCTCAAGCCCAAGTTCCATCAGCTTTGTGTGCTTTGCGTTGTAGTAATGCTCTTCCGCCTCCACTCTCGGGTTAGGCACCGTCATCTTCGTCACCTCCAGCCCGAGCTTCGCACCCGCTTTGGTGACCAGCGAAGCCAGCTCGTTAACCGAAAACTGTTCTGTGAACTGGTTGAACACCCGGAACTCACCAGCCTTAGCCGGATTCGCTATAGCGAGCTCAACACATTGGACCGTGTCTCTGATATCAAGGTAGCCTCTAGTCTGCAAAGAAGGAAAAACCAAAAGAATCAAGAAACCACATTTTTTCTTGATTAAACTTTACCGCCTCATGAAAGAGTCAATTTACCTGACCACCTTTACCATAAACTGTAAGTGGGTGACCAACGGCGGCTTGCACACAGAACCGGTTAAGAGCAGTACCGAAGACAGCATCGTAATCCAACCGGTTACGCAGCTCCTCATGCATCTCTGTCTCATCAGTCTTGACTCCATAAACCACTCCTTGGTTGAGATCAGTGGCTCTAATACCCCAAGCCTTGCAAGTAAAAGCAATGTTGTGCGAGTCGTGCACTTTGCTAAGATGATAAAAGGAGCTCGCTTGCTTCGGGTAGGGCAGAGTATCAGTCCTTCCATTGTGCGTTATCGTTATGTAACCTTCCTCGATGTCGATATTCGGAGTCCCATACTCACCCATCGTCCCAAGTTTAACAAGATGGCACTCTTGTCCAAACTCTTTGATAGCAAAGAGAACGTTAAGAGTCCCAATCACATTGTTGTGCTGCGTAAACACGGCTCTAGAACGGTCAATCATGGAGTAAGGCGCGGACCGCTGCTCACCGAAGTGGACAACCGAGTCAGGCTCGAAAGACTTGAAAGACTCAGCCAAGAACTCGAATTCGCAGATGTCCCCTACGTATAGCTCGATCGTTTTCCCTGTCAAGGCCTTCCATCTGCTGATTCGGTCATGAATCGAGGCTATAGGAGTCAAAGACTCAAGCCCAAGCTGGTGGTCGAAGAGACGCCTCACGAGGTTGTCAACGATAGCAACTTGGTAATTCTTCTTGGACAAGTGGAGAGCAGTGGCCCAGCCGCAGTAACCATCTCCTCCGATAACCATAACACGTTTCGGTTTAGAGGACGAGGAGCTGTTGGTGGATGTTTCCGGCGGTGCTTGTTGGCTTATAGTTGCTCGGAAAGGGGAGATTCTTCTCGTGTGTTGTTTCTCTTGGAAGACAAGTCCTTTGAGAGAAGGTTGAGGATTGAACAGGGTTTGCTTTGAACCAAACGGCTTAACCGAGTTTTTGCTTCTGCTGCTGCTAAGTGAGATAAGTGAAGGGCATGACGCTGAGAGTAGATGCGCCATTTTATTAAAGGTTTGTTCTTGATTCTCTTCTATCAAACACAGTCAAGCACCTGCAGAACAAAATTCAAGCCAAAATCTTAAGAGGACATTACTAACAATTTGGAGATTATCTATCTATCTGTTTCGGTTAATTAGAAGCCTTATCTTCTTCATCTTCACACAACCCAAAAGTCAATAACATGCATAGAAACAGAATAATCAGCCCTTTTTTTTTGTAATCGAAGTTGAAATCGGTTTCATCTAGCGACTGAAGATTTTGATCAAGAAAAAATGGAGATTGAAGATCATCTGCAAGTAGCTTTACAATAACTATAGAGAACAAGAGTAAGAGAAAAGGCACATTGATGGAAGCGAAAATGAATTTCACACAGAAACTCTGTGAATTTGATTTCCACCGATTCGACAAAATGAAATCACTGGAAGTTGCAGAAAGGGGAAATTAAAACTGACTGAGAAGAGAGGACTGCTTACACTTGAAAAACTGGAAACTTGCTTAAGGGTCGAAAGAGTTGGAGAAGAAGCTTGAGGACTTTTCAAGTGTGGATTTTCTCTCTTCCCTTGGAGACGGAGACGATGAGAGGGGTGAGAGAGTGAGACAGATAAAATCATTAGATCATATATGCCGAAAGCATATTCTTATTTATTCTCTCCCCGAAGTTTTATTTTTAAGTTAAATACTGCAAAATCTGTGAGTTTGGGCTTAAAAACGAATTAAAAATCACAAAACCAATCTTACCCAAATCTAGATATCCATATCCAATTCAAACCCAAAATCCATAAAATTTAAAACCCAACAATTACTTTTCTATGCGGAAACAAGTGAAAAGTGAAAAGTGAAAACCACATTCAAGAACTCTTCTCTTAAACAAGTCGTAAAATTATAAAATCATAACTAAGGTAAATTTTTGAGAAAAAAAACGTCATAAGGTAAACGAGAATTAAACATAAACATAACATTTGAAGGATTAAATTTTAAATTCTTAGACAGCTTTTGAATTTTAACCACTTAACCACATGTCTAAAAAATTGTCTAGTTCCGGTTGATAACAAATTCGTCTAAATAAAAATTTAACATATAAATTCATGAACACCGAAAGCGGCCTAATATTGGTTCATTTACCAAAAGCAAGCAGTAAATTAAAATGCAACAATAATTTACAGAAAGCTTGGTCTGTTGTATGAATTTGATGTAACTGCCGGCCCGGTGCAAATCCCTGCGCAATGTTATTTGTCATTCTTTTGCAGGTTGACAAACCAAAAAGGTCGTTTCTTAAAAAAAACAAAAAGAAATGAAAGATCCCTGCGCAATATATAGTTATAGTAGTAACAAATAGTTCAATAACAATTTTTATATATTTGTTGATTGCGAAGTCATTTTATACAGTACTACACTTTTATGGCGGCCTTTCTTTATCTTCTATTATTAAACACTTTTTTCCAATGACAGTAGGTTAAAATGACGATATTGTATGGCCATATTCGGGATCATGAGCATTGAGCACTTGTGACTTTCTCCACGTACGTGCACGCACATACCAACAAACATATTCTCCCACTCGTTCTTCTTAATAACCCCCTAATTGCTGGTTTCCTTTACAATAATATATATAGGAACCTTCAAGTTTAACCATCTATGACAACTTAGTAATGTCTCTCTTACAGGTCTGAAACTTCAAACTTCATCCTTCTAACGTTCTTGCCTTTTAATTTCCATCGTTTTTCCCTCACATTTTTTTTTTGTTTGCTTATAAATGTTTTCAGGATTTCTGGCAGTTTCTCCGACCACTATCTTCTGGATTTTCAGGTATTATCGGCCTCCATTTCAGTTTTTTCTACTTGCTTTCTGGTAGAGATCGAATTCAGAATTGTATCTGGCGTCACATAATGAATTCTTTTTAAGTACCCCAATCAAAAATTATCTGAAAATGACTGCATTATGTTCCTTAACTCAATTAATTATAATAGACAGATTTTCAGCTAGCGAAAATAGTTTACTTAATCGAAAAATCTTAATTTTATTTCGCCAAAAAACAAAAACAGAGTCGTTCACAACCAGCTGTGACACGGGCGAGTCAGACCCGTGCCGAGATGACGCGGCTGCTCTCACCCTCAAGTTCGCAGCAATGGCGTCTATCCTTGTCACCGGAGCCTTCGGCGTCTCTATTCCACTCTTCGGGACCCTCCTCCCGTCAACCGGCGGCTTAATGAGGGGAGCCAAAGCGTTCGCCGCAGGAGTCATCCTCGCAACAGGATTCGTTCACATGCTCTCCGGAGGCTCCGACGCTCTGTCCAACCCGTGTCTGCCGGAGTTTCCGTGGAAGAAGTTCCCTTTCCCCGGGTTCTTCGCCATGATCGCGGCGCTTCTCACACTGCTCGCCGATTTCATGATCACGGGATACTACGAGAGGAAACAGGAGAAGATGATGAACCAGTCCGTCCAGTCGCTCGGTCAGGCCGGTTCGGTTTTTTCGGATCCGGGTCGGGAAATAAGGTCGGGTTTTCTTGAGTCGGGTTTTCTGATGGATCATGAAGATGGCGGGAAGTTGCATATCGTGGGTATGCGGGCCCACGCGGACCATCACCGTCATAGCCTCTCCATGGGCGCCGATGGTTTTGAGGCTCTCGCAAAGAGGAGCGGAGTTTCCGGCGGCGCCGGCCATGACCACGGGGACGTAGGCTTGGACAGTGGTGTCAGGCACCTTGTTGTTTCTCAGGTGAAAGACATTTCCTGCTTTTCGTTTTCGTTTTGACTTTAATATTATAGCTAATTAGCTAATTAGCTATGACTTTTGACTTATTTTATACAGTTTTGATGAACTTTAGAAAGAACAAGAAAGGAAAAAATACGTTGATTTAATCTAGCTAATTAACTAACNTCGTAAAAAAAAAAAAAAAAAAAAAATGATTGCTACACCACCAATAGGACTTTCATTGAAAGAAAATTACATACCTTTGCATAGTACTTTCCCTTAAACGTGAGGGCAACAAGTGACTTTCATTTACAATAAAACTACCAAAATTTATTTATTTATTGTTCATTAATTATAAAATAACGACTATATATAGTACACTTATTTTCCGTAAGTGTTCATTATACCAAAAAAAAACATTAGTAATATGAAAACGAAAACGTACATACCAAAAAGTTTTTAAAATTAACATATTGTGTGTGTTTAATATTCTGACGTATTCAGTATCACATACGATACCTAGACCCTAGTCAAAAGATTCCGTTATGTAAATTTTCTTTCTATATTTTCGCCGCCCAAATTAAGCTAATTGATGGTACTTTTCTCTTTCTTTTGTAAAAAATTCAGATAGTTGAAATGGGAATAGTATCACATTCAATAATAATAGGGATATCACTTGGAGTATCACATAGCCCATGCACCATACGTCCTCTCCTTGTGGCTCTTTCCTTCCACCAATTCTTCGAAGGTTTCGCCCTCGGTGGCTGCGTCGCAGAGGCCAGTCTAACCCCTCGCGGATCTGCCATGATGGCTTTCTTCTTCGCCATCACTACTCCAATCGGTGTGGCCGTGGGAGCGGCCATTGCCTCAGTTTACGACTCCTACAGCGTTGGGGCTTTGGTGGCTGAAGGAGTTCTCGATTCTCTCTCTGCGGGGATTCTTGTTTACATGGCGCTTGTGGATCTGATCGCTGCCGATTTCTTGAGCAAGAAGATGAGTGTTGATTTTAAACTTCAGATTGTTTCTTATTGCTTTTTGTTCCTCGGTGCTGGGATGATGTCTTCTCTTGCTATTTGGGTTTGATCACTTTTCACTTCTTTTAAAAAACCAAAGCTTTCGTTGCCTCGTTACAAAACACAATTTTTGTTGTAATGCTAATATATATGTCTTTGTGTGTTTGCGATTTNGTTTTTTTTTTTAATTTTTTTTTTTTTTTTTTTTTTTTTTTTTTTTAACAAATGTGTTTGGGATTTCTATCCACGAGTTATGAGCTGTTATGATTTATGTATGAAAAGTAATAATTGGATTAAACATGTTTGTCACGGACGTCATGTACTACACTAATCTTCTTAATGTGTTTTGCAACTTTCTATATATAGGCTAGTGCTATGACTATTTTAGACAACTTAAAAAACGTAATTGATGCATGATAGCAACAAATTCACGAGAGAGTATGATTCACTTATCCGATGTTAGATTTGTTAGATGTGGGCTCTGTTGTAGCCGGGTCGACATATACAGATAATGGTGACTTAACCGGATACATCTCGATTAGACGATTAGCATGGATATCCAAACATGAACGATTTATGTGTTTATTACATTTACATGGAATCATCGAGAAAAGCTTTTATGTCAAATCTCAAAATCATATGGCGCTAAGTCAAGTCGTTTACAAAATCAAATCAAGTAACGTTTTATGTACATATATATGTATGAAATTAGCTCAAATGATATCCGAATTCACAACGGCCATCCATTCATTAATTGCATGTTACATTACATATTTACATCCTTGATCCTTCCATCTTTTCGAACCTCAAATCTCATAAAGTATCATTTCATGATTAACGTTTTAGCACGTGTGGATGTCGTGTTTTGTTATCTAGATACATATCACCCGACTCTTTCACGACCAATTTTCATCGGGTACACATCAAACCGAAGATCAGTAGGTTTACGACACTTTTTCAGCAAGTGTTCCATCTCCTTTAATTTTGTTTTTCATTTATGCTATAGGCCAAGAAAATAATTTCATTTTTCTTTAACAATAAAAAGTTCGCGAATAATTTTTTCAAAACTCTTAAGATTTATTTTTCTTTGTAGGGTTCAAAACGGGAATATTTCATTCTCTGTCGTATATTTGGAGGACGATGGTTCCCATATCGGAGGATGAAGATGAACTGATGACGAACCCTATATTTTATTTATTATGTAGAGATAAACTCTTTGTGAAACAGATCCCGCCACCGAATTTATCTTATTTTGTTTTCATGTGATTGTGAACCAAAATAATCATCACTTCTTTATCTTTTTTGCAGCTATCGTGCTGATTTGTTTGATGAAGGTGATAACACATTCTCGTCCACCGAATCCCAATCTCTTCAACTTCACTTCCCTTCCTTTCAAATATTATCTCCAGATTTTATTTACAGCATTTCCCGCAATTATGTATATATAATTATAATACTTCCTGTAGTTATCTTAAGGTTTTTTGCCTGCACTAATTTTTAAAAATATAAGTTAGACCAACAAAGTGAATAGAAATTATTTTGTTCGTACTAGATAAAACTGTGTATTGATTTGTTAGAAAAAAATGGAGTATATACAGAAAATGCACTAATTAAGAGATGTCGCAGATCCAATTTAATCATAGATAAATATAAAAAATATATAGACAAATACTATGATTGATCACACAATATCGTAATAGTATTGATTAGTCTATGACTATTAGTCTATTACTGATTAGCTGCGATACACGTGGAATCTGTACAAATGGTTCGATACTTTTCACCAACCACATCCGAGCGAAAGTCTTCACCATTTACAAGAGAAGAAGAGATCCACGAAATTTGACTATTTTAAATAAAAACTAGGTGATAACCCGCGCCTTGCGCGGTGTGAAATATTTATTAATTATTTTTTATTAAAATTATAGGTGTTTTTTTATTTATTTTTTATAATTTATTCTTAATTAATTTCAATAAAAAACACGTAATATCACATTCAAAAACCATAACATCAATCATACGTAATAGTCCATATTTAATTTGTTATTATTTTTTAAAAATTAGTAAAATTATATATATTGTTTTTAATCATTACAGTTAAATATGGTATGATTGTTTTTCTTACTTTTATAGAAACAAAATAAATATTATGTCAAATAAATTTAAATTTGGTAACATTAAATATGTTAAGTTTAATACTATGTATTAAATGAAATCATTAGTCAAAAACATGATAATTTATGGCTGATTTATAGGTTAATTTATTATTAATATATGAAAATAATATATATTTGAATCTACTCATAATTAAAAAAAACTTTCATATAATACATTATATTTATTGGCAACATCATCATATAATTAGAAAATCTCAAAAAAATCAATAATTATTTTTTAGAACAGTAAAATTAATTTTTAATTTTGTATGAAAATAAATATGAGAAAAAACATGTTTACCATTAAACTGATTATATATTCATATATATATATATATATATATGTAGAAATCTAGTATATTGAAAAAAACAAATTGTATCAATAATTTTGAATATTATTTATATCAGTATTCAATTCTTAAAATATTTTATAATAAATAAGTTTTACATAATATATGTTTTTAAGTGAAAATATATTATCAATTGGTTATATATTAATAAAAAAAATATGTTAACAAATCTTATATATAGGAAAATAAATTCTATAATTAATTTCAAAATATCTATATCAATACTCGATTTTTAAACTATTTTATAATAATTGTTTTATATATTGTGTATGTTGTTTAGTGGAAGATACATGCAAATTTTTTATATTTATAACCAAATAAAAAATAGTGTAGCAATGGCATTGTATGTAAATATTTTAGTAAGTGATGTCTTTTTTTATATTAGTCTTGAAAGTGATTTTGGTGATGACACATCAGCATAGTAAAATTGTTAATAATACATGGGACAAATGTTATTTTTAAAAAGTGATTCTATTTTAATATATAAGGTATATCGCTTTTCTTACATGAAAATATTTTGCAGTATATAAACAGAGTTTTTCTATGGGACGTGATATACATTTTCTTTACAACGGTCAGTGAGTGATATATACACATTTGCTGTATAGTGTATATATATCCTCTCCACAAGATTCCATCCTTCTCCAACCTCTCCACCATCTCCCATCCATGGCGGAGAATTAGAATTAAAGACATCACCTTCCTCAAATCTCTGCGTTTTCTGAGTGCATCCCATTTTCAATTTCCCACCTTGGATACTATACCATGGAGCGCGCAAGGAGGCTTGCTTACAGAGGGATCGTGAGACGTCTCGTTAGCGACGCGAAACGAAACCGCAACGGCGAAATCACCCCTCATGTTCCGTCGGTTGTTCCTCACTCTCCGGCGAGGTATGTCTCTTCTCTTTCCCCTTTTCTCTCCAGCCGTGGATCCGTCAATCCGACGGCATTCGGCAATCTAGGGAGGCACCACCAGCTGCAGCAGAAGCAGCAGACGCGTTCGATCTCCGTCGAGGCTGTTAAACCCGGCGATACTTTCCCGCGTCGCCACAACTCAGCGACACCAGAAGAGCAAACCCATATGGCCAAATACTGTGGATTCGATCATATCGATTCCCTCATCGACGCTACGGTGCCCAAATCCATCCGATTAGATTCGATGAAGTTCTCCAAATTCGACGGAGGGTTAACCGAGAGCCAGATGATTTCGCACATGGTTGATTTAGCTTCGAAGAACAAGGTTTTCAAATCGTTCATCGGGATGGGTTACTACAACACACACGTCCCCACGGTGATTCTCCGCAATATCATGGAGAATCCGGCTTGGTACACTCAGTACACTCCTTACCAAGCTGAGATCTCTCAGGGTCGTCTCGAATCGCTGCTCAATTTCCAGACCATGATCACCGATCTCACTGGACTTCCCATGTCTAACGCGTCGCTGCTAGACGAAGGAACCGCAGCTGCGGAGGCAATGGCGATGTGTAACAATATTCAAAAGGGTAAAAAGAAGACTTTTGTGATTGCTAGTAACTGCCACCCTCAGACGATCGATGTTTGTAAGACTAGAGCTGATGGGTTTGATCTCAAAATCGTCACGGCTGATCTTAAGGATATCGATTACAGCTCCGGTGATGTCTGTGGGGTTCTTGTTCAGTATCCGGGAACTGAAGGTGAAGTCTTGGATTATGCTGAGTTTGTCAAGACTGCTCATGCTAGTGGCGTCAAGGTTGTGATGGCTACGGATTTGCTGGCTTTGACGATGTTGAAACCTCCTGGTGAATTTGGGGCTGATATTGTGGTGGGTTCGGCTCAGAGGTTTGGTGTTCCAATGGGTTATGGTGGTCCTCATGCTGCGTTCTTGGCTACTTCACAAGAGTACAAGAGAATGATGCCTGGAAGGATTATTGGTGTCAGTGTTGATTCTTCAGGAAAGCCAGCTCTGCGTATGGCGATGCAGACTAGAGAACAGCATATTAGGAGGGACAAAGCCACTAGCAACATCTGTACTGCTCAAGTAATCACTTCTTACTATCTATGTTGATTCATGTTGATGAAAATTTCATCTCTTTTATCTTTTTTTGTTGCCATTTTTGTATAATATTTTTCCTTTTCTTGCAGGCGTTGCTTGCCAACATGGCTGCTATGTATGCTGTTTACCATGGACCTGCAGGTCTAAAAGCTATTGCCCAACGCGTTCATGGTCTTGCTGGCATATTTTCCTTAGGGTTGAAGAAGCTTGGGGTTGCAGAAGTCCAAGATCTTCCCTACTTTGACACTGTAAAAATTAAGTGTTCGGATGCACATGCAATCGCTGATGCAGCTGCCAAGAGTGAAATTAATCTGCGTGTTGTGGACTCAAACACTGTGAGTCTCCTTCGCTTTGACTTTCAAAAGGTTCTTACTTGTATAGTAGTATGCAGATTTGAATATTTGGATATGATTGCACAACGTCTTTCAGATTACTGCTTCTTTTGACGAAACAACTACCTTGGATGATGTCGATAAACTTTTCAAAGTTTTTGCTTCTGGCAAGCCTGTGAGTGTTGTTCATTATTTCTTTTGTTGTTTACTTATCAGATCTTGGCTCTTTGCATGAAATATGATTATCCCAAATCCAATTTCAGGTTGAATTCACTGCTGAATCTCTTGCAACCGAGGTTCAGAATTCCATTCCTTCTGGCCTAACAAGAGAGAGCCCTTATCTTACTCACCCAATCTTCAACATGTATAATTCTCTTCTTTGATATTTTGAATGGTTAATTGCTTGTGAATTATTAGTATCTCATCTTTATTCCCTTTTTTAACAATGTGACTAGGTACCACACAGAGCATGAGTTGCTCAGGTATATCCACAAGTTACAGTCTAAGGATCTCTCACTGTGCCACAGCATGATTCCATTGGGATCTTGTACGATGAAGTTAAATGCAACAACTGAAATGATGCCAGTCACATGGCCTAGTTTCACTGACATTCACCCTTTTGCTCCTACTGAACAAGCTCAAGGTTATCAGGTGAGCCGCTTTCTTGATTTGTCTGAGGTTTGATCTGGAAAATTGAACAATGAAACTGATTTCTTGTCGGCATTTGTGTAGGAAATGTTCAACAATTTGGGTGATCTCTTGTGTACAATCACTGGGTTTGACTCTTTCTCATTGCAACCTAATGCTGGTGCTGCTGGTGAGTATGCCGGGCTTATGGTTATCCGCGCATATCACATGGTAAAAGCTTATGTCTTGATATAAATATATTACCTTCACAATCTCTTTTCAATTGTATAAACCGAAACATGAATGCATAATCCAGTCAAGAGGAGATCACCACAGAAATGTGTGTATCATACCTGTCTCTGCACACGGGACAAACCCTGCAAGCGCTGCCATGTGCGGGATGAAAATTATTACGGTTGGAACTGATGCTAAGGGAAACATCAACATCGAGGAGGTGAGAAAAGCTGCAGAAGCCAACAAAGACAACTTAGCTGCTCTCATGGTTACATACCCTTCAACTCATGGAGTCTATGAAGAGGGTATCGACGAGATTTGCAACATAATACACGAAAATGGAGGTCAAGTGTACATGGATGGAGCCAACATGAATGCACAGGTGAAAGATCTTAATAAAACAGCAAACAGAGATCACGGGTTTTGTCTAACTTGTAAGAGCATGTTGTAGGTTGGTCTGACGAGCCCCGGTTTCATTGGAGCGGATGTGTGCCATCTCAATCTCCACAAGACCTTCTGTATTCCCCATGGAGGTGGTGGTCCTGGAATGGGTCCCATTGGTGTGAAGCAACATTTGGCACCGTTTCTTCCTTCTCATCCTGTGGTTAGTCTTTGATCCTTCCTTCATCACTGTTTTAATGTTTCTTGGTGATTGGTGATGTAATCTCTCTTATTGCCACGTTTAAAGGTACCCACTGGTGGTATCCCGCAACCCGACAAGACAATACCACTGGGTGCTATTTCGGCTGCACCGTGGGGATCTGCGCTTATCTTGCCCATATCATACACTTACATTGCCATGATGGGATCTGGTGGACTCACTGATGCCTCAAAGATTGCAGTTTTGAATGCCAATTACATGGCAAAGCGTCTAGAGGTACTACCTTTACTTGTTATTCCAATCAAATATTTGATGGGCGAGTCAAGACTTAAAAGAGAGAGAGAGACTAATTTCTTGATTTGATTTTGTTTTCAGAAACACTACCCAGTTCTATTCCGTGGTGTGAACGGAACAGTGGCACACGAATTCATCATAGACTTGAGAGGCTTCAAGGTATTAAAATGCTATGAAATCGAAATACAAAGTAATGTTGAATCTTTGTTTTGGTGATGCATTATTATGAACCGATTCTAACATGGTTTTTCTTTTTTTTTAGAACACTGCTGGAGTAGAACCAGAGGATGTGGCAAAACGGCTAATGGACTATGGATTCCATGGACCAACAATGTCTTGGCCTGTCCCTGGAACGCTTATGATTGAGCCGACTGAGAGCGAAAGCAAGGTATTAAACATGCATATGCAAATCTCTCTCATTGACACTTTCTCCCTCAATGTATCAACTTGATGAACTAAGTAAATAATCAAATCGTTTTGCAGGCGGAGTTAGACAGGTTCTGTGATGCTCTCATCTCGATCAGGGAAGAAATTGCACAGATTGAAAAAGGAAATGCGGATGTCCAGAACAACGTTCTCAAGGTAACTAACTGAAGAAAACGAAACACTCGTCTTTTTTCCTATAGTGTTGTTTGTTAGTTATTCAGACATTGAGGGGGTGTGTTGTTTGTTTCTTTGTATGTGTAATCAGGGAGCTCCACATCCTCCATCGTTGCTAATGGCAGACTCATGGAAAAAGCCGTATTCGAGAGAGTACGCTGCGTTCCCTGCCCCGTGGCTCCGCTCCTCCAAGTTCTGGCCAACCACAGGTATCATTACATTTACATGATCCAAGTTAAACTGATTGGAGCATTCAATATTTCATTCTTTTGGTTTCGAAAATCTCTGATTTTGTGAGAAATGTGGAAACAGGGCGTGTGGACAACGTGTATGGAGACAGGAAACTGGTGTGCACTCTCCTCCCAGACGAAGAACAAGTCGCAGCTGCAGTATCAGCGGCTTGATTACATTAAAATGTGCTTTGTGTTTGTGTCCCTCTCCCTCTTTCTCTCCATTCTCTTCTCTCCCACATTCTGTCCATAGTGTTCTCTTATTCATTTATACACTTATCCACTAGAATGCTGTGAATCTCACCATCCTTCGTTTCCTTTGTTATTTTACTCTGATAAATAGACATTCCACTTTGTCCACACAAAAAAAAATGACATTCCACATATGACCAAAAAAATACGATTCAGTCCAAACCAAAAACTTAGGAATGATTATCCATACCGAATGGTGTAATTAGGAAATTTCAAGCCGCAACTTTTGATCATATTAAAAAAGTTCAGATAAATGTCTCTCTCTCTCTCTTTCTCTCTCTCTCTCTCATTGTGGATAATAATATTCATTGTTATCTACAATTATTAGCCTCGGATTCCATTTGTTGTTTATCCTTTCCAATGTGATATGTTTGAATTGGCGGCCCGTATATATGACCACAGACTCAAGAAAAAATAGAAAAGAAAAAAAAGCTTCATTACTTTCAATTGAACAGTCTACAATGAGTGCATCAAAAGATACTAAGATAGCAACCTCACATTTCTACTTACATATATAATAATCACCAACCCCGGTTTAAGTACGTAAACCAATAACCAATTACTGCCTCTCAGTCTTCAACCTCAGTGTTGAATATAAAACTTGGAAATGCCGTCGTCACATCCCTTCAAATTCAAACAGACATGTTGGTGATAATGATCATAAAGTTAAAAAAGCTTATCTTAGATTGAAACACAAAAAGAGAGAAGAAGATTTGGTACTTAAGGTAAGGAAGAGTCATATTCTTCAACAAGGTGGGATGCTTAAGCGCATACGCCATCCATTCCTCCTTGCTTATCTTACCGTCTTTGTCTAAATCTGCATCTGCAAATGTCTAGCAAAGACAAAAAGTAGAGCAAAACAAAAAATTGATTTATCAAATTTGTTTCATCATCACTTAGAGAGAGGATTCCAAAACTAAACTCACTTTATCAATAATCATGGTCAGAAGTTCATCGGACAGTGTCATATCAGATTCCTTCAATATAGCAGCCACCATTTCACGCACCTAAACATTAACAACTTCAACTTGTTCTTGAGCTCATACAAAAAAAAAAAAAGACTGTAGCAGCAACTTGCAAAACGGTACATTGTTTACCTCTTCTGGTTCAATAAACCCGGTTTGTCTTAGATCATAGAGCCTAAATGCAACTGCCAAAAGATCATAAATAAATAGATATAGGCCCTATTAAGACTCATCCATAGATTATACTATGATAAAAAGCTTTACCAATATATTATTAATAGTAGGATACTTTTCTGTGATCCTTACAGTCAATCTTCTCTTCGATTGGTGCATAGGGATGAAACACGCTCAACGCATGTATAAATTCCTCAAACTCAATAACCCCATTCTTCTTCTCATCGAACAAATAAAAAACCTACAAACCATTATATATATAACCATAAACTTTCATCTTCAGCAAGTCCAAGAAACCATTGAAAAGGCTATTCCGTATCTACACTTACCCTATCAAGAAAGAGGTTCTCACCATATGGAGCTTGAAAAATCGCTAGTCGAAGCTCTTCCTAAAAACCCCAAGAAATTTCAATATTCTCATACTCATTAAAACTACATATATGCTTTCAAAGCAATCACCGATAAGGCTGTGACTATATCTGAGAGACAGACTTCCACAAGAAGAAAAAGAAAAAAAAAAAAAACTGACCTTGTGGATCAAGCCGTCATCGATAATTGAACAGCTCAGTTTCTTGAATAGCTCATGCAAAGCTTCAACTTCATTGACTGAAACTGCAAAACACATTCAAACCAAACTTTTAAAAACATTCGAGCTCCGAAACAGAGAAACTGGAAAACCCATTGACAAGAATCAGTCGAGAGAGAGTGAAAAGAGAAAAGCCCACATCGAGATTCACGAGCCAGACGAGCGAGATCTGCGTGTTGACAAGACCGAGGCGATTGGCGGCGGCGGCAGTCGAAACATTGTCCGACGGAGGAGAAGAGGAAATCAAAAACGGCAAAGAAAGGGATGAATACGGCGCAGATTTGCTCTCCAACAGTTAGTGAGCTTGATCTCTGTTTTACCACAGAGGAAGAAGATAACACCAAACAAAGAGAGAATTAAGGAGAAATCAAAACAAAAATGGGTAATTATGTCTTTCCAGAGAATATTACAGAGGAAACTTGCGGCCAGTCCATGACACATGTGCTTTAACGATCCTCCTTCGTCTTCCTTCGTTGGGTGCTGAATTCTCGCATTCACAAGTTTCCAAATCCTTTTTTGATTATGCGCCAATCACGTCTTCAATTGTTTCAGTCGATCGAATCACGGGATCCATAATGACGGACTTATTTATGGAATCAAAATACTTTCATACAACATGTGTAGATAAAGCTTGTTCCGTTTCTGAACAAGACCGTTACAGATAACAAAAAATATAAAAACCTCCAGCGATATATACAATGGCTGCTTATACGGGACTCTCTGTAAAGGTCTTGTAATTTTTGTCGTTATAGTTGTGTAAGTTATTTGACTACTGAGTATCTTTTGTTTGGTTCAGTTTGTAATAATTTAGTTTTCGTTAGACTTTCTAGATTTCACGTAAATCCTATAAAATAAAGGGCATTAATGTTAGAGATCTTTTTTTTACATAATTCTGATACTCAAATTACTTAGATACATGTCAATGCAATTTTCTCTTTACAATTTCATAGGATTGTTAAATTTCCTTTACCAGCTATTAGGCTTGGACATTAAAACCGACCCAAAGGACCCGACCCGGTATCGACCCCAAAAAACTCGGTTCGCTTAGTATTGGTTCTAGCCTAAAACATATGTTGGTTAATTTTCTTATCCATTTAGATCCGACGTGTCTTCTTTGTTTCTTGAGTTTGAATTTATGTCTTATTTTTCTTTTGTTTTTGTCTCTTTGGTGTTTTAAACCTTGAAGGCTTGAATGTTTGAAAGTTCAAAGTTCAAATTTGTGTTTTGTGGTTATGTCTCGTTAAAATCTGATTAAGTTTATTTGGATTTTTATGGTTCAAAAATACATTCAAGTAAAATCAGGTTAAAACGGGTTGAAACTGATAAAAAATCTCGAAATATACCCAATCCGATTGATATCCAAAATATTCGAGTATTTCACAGTTATTATCAAGATGGAACCGTCCCAAATGGGAACAAATTTTTTAACGATTCTTATTTGCATATAAAACTAAAATAACCGTTAGACCCAGAACCGAAAGACCGGACCGGGACCGGGCCCGACTATCCATATACCCAGGCCTACCAGCTATGACTATGAAGAGTGACCGACCAACTTAGTCGATGATCATATCAAACTCTATAGTTCAATTAGCTAATTGATTTGTTTAGCAACTAAGAAGTTACAACAATTTCACGCGCAAATTGAAACCTCAAAAAGATGAAAATACTCAATGAACTTGGCATCATTTTGTGATTTGCTTTATAGAAAGAGTAGATCAAACGTAAAGCAGTTTTGTCCGCTAATCAACTAAACTCTCTCTCTCTCTCTAGTTCTTTGGATGAGTTTTATTACAACCAAAAACTGCATCTCTATATATACTGAAACATACAGGAAAAATGACGAAAACAGTCCTAAGTTAAACCATGAAATATAAACTCTTAACTAAATCAGAAACATCCCAAACCAATTAATCAACAGAATGTGAATTGTATAACCCGCCTAGTCGTGGCGTCGATGCAAGCTTCCAAATCTTAACCATCCCATCGTCGCTGGCCGAGGCAAGAAACCCGTGTTCCTCCTGCTTTAGTTTACAATACAAACGTGTACAGCCAATTAGCCACAGCCCACAGATGCATAGCGTGTATGACGACGATGCATTAGTGTACATATGAACGTATTAACTTACGTTAGGGGCCCATTGGACCGAATTTACATCCATTTCATGTGCTTTCTTCTCTTCAGTAAAGGATCGTATGTCCATCAACCTGACCCAATAATGATCAACATTTCCAATTTCGCTGTAGCAGAAAGTATATTGTTTACAAATTCTTGAAGTCAATTAGCCACTGGACCATCTTAACATCTTGTGTATGACCATGTAACACTGAAGCACAATCATATTCATTACCCGGTACTACTTCCCAAATCCAGATAGACTACAATGTTGCAAGCAACGAGCCAGATGCTATCCATGATACACTTTTGACTTCGCTTTCATGTCCCTCCATACGAGAGTAGTTTTTAACGCAAGTCAAGAATCAGAGAATGCCCTCAGGACATACCAGAACAGAGCAAGTACTTATTTCATGTCTCTGAATAAAAAAAAAAAATATCAAGGATTGGCCTTGGAGATGATACTTGTAAAACGGATACGCGATTTGGTAATAGAGAGAGAGTGAAGTGAATAGATCTAGTAAAAAGCCAAATTTTGTAATTACAATTTCTTTTCACAAAACAGTAAACTTACACAAATGCAAAATAGAAAAAAAAAACTAGGCAACTACTTGATTTAGACAATAATTAATATAATTGTTTAAATTGCCCGATATTGGTACTTTATCTAGGGATAAACTATTTGATTTGTTTTCTTCCTTTGCTTTATACATACTATACCAAGTCTCATTTTGCTTTGTTTCTTCATGTACTGGTGGTAGTCTGGTACTGGAGTCCATAAGCTCCACAACCAAGTACATTTTTCACTCAATAATAGCTTTTCTGAGTTCTTGTTTTTTTTTTTTTTTCCATGAGTTCAAACTTATGAGTTCTCGTTGAGCTTTGCTGACTAATCGAATTATTTGCCTAATGAATGCTTCATTTAACTAGGAGTAGACATAAATAATTGGTATGAACCAAGTAACAAGTAGTACTCGTTTTGATTTTATTATTTTTCCATAAATATATCAATTTTTATAGATTTAAAATAAACTTTAAGCTTAGAAAGAAGAAACAAAATAATTCACAATGAAAAGCAAGTGGCTTGCAAATAATCCAGAAGTGATTCGCGAGTGACAAGTAATAATGTAATATAACAAATCAATCAACCCACATGTTTCTGAAATTGCTGATATCCGATTTTAGCAAACCAAGTGTACATATTAACAATGTAAGATAAAACAAGTAGGAAACGTATCTGAAATCACACAGTGCTTGCTTTTGTGTCTATCCTTTCGTCACCCACATTTCGTCACCGAACTTAAAGTTAATTGATAATCACTTAATCAGTATAAAAATATCTATACATTTTATATATTGATGTTGAATCATCTTAACCTTTTTTTTTTTTTTGCCAACGAATCATCTTAACCTTTTATGTAAGATATTCCAACACAGAACAACTCTAAGAGTTTTTCCTAGAGTTGAACGTAGAAATAATTATTACAATAATATATTTTCTTGCTTTTTTGCTTGTAATTTGTTCTTTTCTTATTAAGACCCTACAGTTAAGACCTGTAAATCGAGCCAACCTTTTTAATACGAAGAGCATAAACTCAGATGTGCATCTACTGTCTATAGTCTACGGCTTATAGAGTTAATCATTATTTAACCAGCGTAATAAGACGTTGCATATAAACGACACATTGAACCAAGAAAGAAAAAAAGATTTGAAAAGAAAGGAACAATCAAAGAAAAGGCCAAAGTGCCAAACATGATTGATATTTTGTAAAGGTTACGTAGAACTTAAATATATAAAAATAAATATACGTAAAATGCATATGAGATTTGATGGCACAACACAAAGACACGAGTGGTGAGAAAAGAAAGAAGAAAAAGCAATAACCCAAATGGATCACACATCTCATCAATTCTCCTTAAATGGCTAAAAAAGATCTCACCTCTCTTTACTTTTTTCCCTCTTTCTGATTTGTGATAATTGAAACCAGCACAAGAAGACAAACTAGTTTTCTTATTTTTTATAATCAAATTTTATATTAATGTACTTTTTTTTTTTGGTCTATACACACATACATATATATAGGGACATGCAAATAGTAAAAATGTAGGGTCTCTTCCCTAATTTAAAGCCTGCAACAGAAATGAGTGCACTTCTCTGTAGTAAACAGTAACACATCGGTCTTCTTCATGTCTTTGGATTTTCTTTTTTGGATTTGGATTTGGTCCATATATTTCCTGAGATAAATAGATGAGATTCATCTCTCTCTATGATCAACATTTTTTAAAAGATTAAAGTTATTATAAAGAAATATATAAGATTCGATTATAGGTTTATCTTTTCTCATTTTGTTTTTGGTCGGAAGATCTATAAAATATATGAAATTGGATTCATGTCATAAACAGAGGGAGCTCCGTACGTGATTTGGCCCTCCTTCTTTTCCACTACTCATTTTAAATATGTTTTTGAAAAACTAGCTTATTTTTGTTGGTTACTTATATGCTGCTATTTGTTGGTCTTGTGCTCCGAATCAATAAGTGAGGCAGATGATGAAGATTCTGGGTTTCTTCATGGAATTGTATAAAGGTAAGAAGAAAAAAATCAAAACTTTTTGTATTGTTCTCGTTCATGCAAAAGAGACTATATCAGACCCACTTTTCTCTTTTTCAGTTTTGTTGTATCATTTATTTTCTTACTTTAAATTTATTTTATGATACATAATAGTTTTATTGTTGATTTCTCCTTTTTGGTTCTCTTTAGGAACATAGAGAAGCTGCGGAGTGAAAGTACAGTGTTCTTTCACGGAGAAAGAAGAAGAGTAAAACACTGTCTTCTTCTTCAATTTTGACACACATTTTGGAAACTTTGATGTAAGAAATTCTCTTTGCAACGTTTTGTTTTCTGAGATCTTCCCATCCCAAGAAGAAGGATAAAGGCAAGTTTAACACTTTTATGTTCTATGGATATTTGTAGTAATCTAAAGCTTTAATTTTTTTTGTTTTTTACTGTTTTCACAGATATCTTTGCATCATTATTGGTCTGTGTATCATTGAGCCTACTTACAGCTTCATTAATTCATGCTTCAGTTCACATTTACCCATGTGTTTTACAATTTACATAATGAGATATTTAATGACACAGCGTTTCATCGAAGTTGTCTGTCTCTTGCAGCATTATACACTTAGTAGTTAGTACTATTCTCCAAAGATTTGTTTTTTTTTTTTAAGATCTTCTGAAAATCCTGTCTGAGTCTTAAATACTTGTCTTCTTGTTAATGCAGTTTCATTAGATACCCAATGGACAACAACAACAACAACAACACTTTTAGTTCAATGGGTAATCTCATGACTAACCAAAATCCTCTTCTCATGGATATGATACCTTCAAGAGAAGATTCCTCTTCGTTTTCAACAATGCTTCCTTGGAACTCCATAAGATCAGATCCTCTACAAATGGGTGGCTTTGATATCTTCAACTCTTTACTAGCTAATAAGTATTTATCAGCATCATCTACTTCAAGATCTATCAATGTTCAAGAAACCCCCAATATCGAAAGCTTCGAGGCCATGGCTCCTCCTCCTCCTCCTCCACTTCATCATTTGGATCATTTAAGACCCTTTGATGACTCCTCAAACAACATGTGGAATTTTGGAGAAAACAGTGAGTTCCAAGCATATTCATGTGTAGAAGGTGGTGTTGGTCCAAGTGAACCAATAATGTCTACATTCGACGAAGAAGATTTCCCTTTTCTGATCTCGAATAGAAGAAACGAGCTTTCGTTGAGTCTTGCAACAGATGTTTCTGATGAATGCTCGGAGATAAGTCTTTGTGCTGCTACTAAATCTACAAGAATAGCCTCAGAGCAAGCTTCTTGCAGCAGCAAAGACCTTTCTAATAATGTCTCTCAAGTTATATTTGGCTCAAAGTACCTTCACTCTGTTCAGGAGATACTATCTCATTTTGCCACATACTCGCTCGACGGCTTAGAGAATTATCCTCCACGTTACTCATCCCGAGGAAACGAGTCAGATGCTGCTAATTCAGACTATACTCCATGTTTTGAGAATCTTACCGAGTTTCTTGACGGCGGTTTTAACAACTCAGAGGCCGGTTTCGGATCTTCATCTCAAAGACGAGCATTAGAAGCAAAGAAAACACATCTCTTGGATCTTCTTCAAATGGTATGTATTCACATTTTTACTTAACTTGAGAGCAATGGTTTTAGTTTGACGGAGAGTTGATATCTTTCTCTAGGTGGATGATCGATATAGCCATTGCGTAGACGAGATTCACACGGTTGTATCAGCGTTCCACGCTGCAACCGAGTTAGATCCGCAGTTACACACCAGATTCGCCCTCCAAACCATCTCCTTCTTATACAAGAACCTGAGAGAGAGAATCAGCAAGAAGATACTTATGATGGGATCGGTTTTAGAGAGAGGCAAAGACAAGTCTCAAGAGAACTCAATGTTCCACCAGCAATGCCTTCTTCAGCAGCTGAAACGTAAGAACCATCAGATATGGAGACCGCAGCGAGGTTTGCCTGAGAAATCAGTGTCGGTTCTACGGACTTGGATGTTCCAAAACTTTCTTCACCCGTAAGTAACAATCATTTACTCTTTGTTAAGTCTAACTTTATGATGACATTGTTAACCAAAATTTTGTTTGTAATAATAATGCTGTTTCCGCTTTAATTGCAGTTACCCGAAAGATTCTGAGAAACATCTTCTTGCTATGCGAAGTGGTTTGACAAGAAGTCAGGTAATGTCTCACTCCCACTTTCATCTTTGTTTTGTTGTGCAGTGCCAACATTGATATAAACAAATTTGGTCTCAAAATTAGCAATCTTGGTATTCAAATGAGTATATTTTGACATTGTGTTTCCTAAAAAAACCGGTCTAGATTGTTTTACTTTTAATATTGTAGCACTAGTTTTGGAATATTAGGATTTTGATGATAATTTTAGAAAACAAAACACAAAATGATATTTTTGAAAATTTTTCAAGTAGAAAAATACTATATATATATATATATTTTTTTTAAGTTTGCTTTCATTTTACATCTCACTCCCGTTTTAATTTAGAATCAAAACAAATTTGAGACATGAATTTACTCGCATGAACTCTCGTTCTCTTCTCAAACGAGAATGTATTTTTTGGTTCCCAAATTCTCTTTCACGTCTTGCATGTAACTCAAGTCCCAAGATTATTATCGCACGTATGATTTTTTGGTACTCAAGGCCAAAGCGGGGCAAGTGATAACGTGTTTCGTGTTTGTGTGTGGTTAAAAGGTATCAAACTGGTTTATAAATGCGCGGGTTAGGCTATGGAAGCCGATGATAGAAGACATGTACGCCGAAATGAACAAGAGGAAGTTGAATAATAGTCACCTTCAAGGCAGTGGAGCAAGTCTTAGAATGATGGAGCCAAGAAAGGGGGACGACAAATAAGAGATTAATTGTGTTACGTACTAGCTTGTTTACGCAATCGCTACTGTGATTTTCGATTAACTAGAGCATTTACTACCACCACGATTGTTTATGCTATAATAATTGTATATACAACTTCTTCTTCTTTTATCTCGACTGTATCATATTCGTGTCTGTATCTGAATCATTGTCATCATCCAAAAATAAACGAGTTCATGAAAATATCATTTGAAAAGCCTAAAACGACATCGTATTCTCGTTTGACCGATTGTAGCAAAAACGCAGCGTTTTTTCATGTTCAACAAGAAAGAAAGTAGAACAGAAACCACTCGGAGAAATCTCAAGAGCATCATCGACGGCGAATGGAGGTAGAAAGAGCGGTCGTGATCGGAGGTGGAGGGTCCCGGTACGCGCTGAAACCGGCGCGTATAAAGAGCGAGGACATACTCATCTGCGTCGATGTAGATGCGGAATCGACGGTGGAGATGAAGACGACGGGAACTAACGGGAGGCCTTTGATGAGGATGGAGTGCGTGAAGCAAGCCATTATTCTCTTCATTCACAACAAGCTCTCCATCAATCCAGATCATCGCTTTGCTTTCGCTACCCTCTCCAAATCAGCCGCTTGGGTAATACTAATACCCTCTCGCCGATTCTCTCTTTTCTTCGATCCAATGTCGTGTCGATATTTAGGGGTTCCTTTTGATTTTTGTTTCTGCTCATCAAATTTTGCTTTTTAGATGAAAAAACTGATATTCATTTTGCAGCTCCATATGGGATTAGCTAGATTTTTGCACAGCTAATGATTGTTGTGCTTGAAGGTTTTATGGCAATCTTGCTGGGTAAAACGAAGAAGAAGAAGATTAAGAGATGAATGTTGTTGTAATTGTGTATAATCATAAGCTGTATAGTTATGTTCATTGGAGACTTGCAGTTGCTTGTGAGTTTCTCTCTTCTCCTTCTTAGAGGATTTCGGTCTGCTTGAGTTTCCTTCCCTTTGTTGCTTTTGTTAGTCTCTTAGATAGATGGATCAAATATAAGCTCGATGATCTTTTCTTCCTATTTGGTTTTAGTTTTCTTAGCCTGGAACAGCATTTCAAATGGGTTCTTGAAGTATCCTCGTATGGTTCATGTTCCATTTAGGTTGATTAACTAGAGCATCAATAGTAAACGACGAAGTCTCACTGTCTTCTGAAGTAGATTGTTAATTAGTGGATAAATATTTTGAGTACCAAACATCACGCTTCTTTTTGTTGATTGATAACCCGGTTTCTCTTTGATGTATGTTTTTTTTGTGAAAATCTGTTTTTTGTTTTTTAACATCTTCACCTGACTGGAAATTGACTACCTTCTTACCTGACAATTGTGTCTTGTATTGTTTGGAGCTTCTAAACCAGCAGAGATAACCACATTTGATGCATAACTTAGACTCCAATATTGACTCTTGCGTGGGAAAGAAAGTCAATCTGGTTACTGAAACTTTCGTTTAGATCCTCTCTACACTCTTCTCTTTGCTGCCTGTTTGATCTAAACTGAGCTGGTGGCCTTTTTTGTTCCAGCTGAAAAAGGAATTCACCAGCGATGCCGAATCCGCTGTTGCTTCCCTAAGAGGATTGTCAGCTACTAAGTCGTCAGGCCGAGCGGATCTCACACTTTTGTTCCGGGCAGCTGCTCATGAAGCCAAAAATTCCAGAGCACAAAACCGAATTTTGAGGGTGGTAAGTTCATTTTCGAAAAAACAGTCTCCTCTGGCCACATCCTGAAAAATGATGTTTGACTGATTTTGACTGTATTGCCCTTTAGATTCTCATATACTGCAGGTCATCCGTGAGACCAACCCATGATTGGCCCATAAACCAGAAGCTCTTCACGTTGGATGTTATGTACATCCACGACAAACCGTGTCCTGAGAATTGTCCTCAAGATGTGTATGACTCTCTGGTTGATGCTGTAGAACATGTTTCAGAGTATGAAGGTTACATCTTTGAGAGCGGTCAAGGGCTTGCCCGGTCGGTTTTCAAGCCCATGTCGATACTCTTGTCGCATCCTCAACAAAGATGTGCTCAAGATGATCTCGATATCCCCAAGTCTCTTGCTAAGAAGGTGCCTGTGGTTGATGCAGCAACTGCTGATGATCATTACAATGGGAACAATGTTCAGACCATAAGCCAATGAGAACACTGTGGTTTTGTATCTTTAGCCATGACAAGTGTCTTATGTTTCGCATGTGAAAATACTCAAAGATCCATCAACTAAGAAACACAAATGTCTAAATGAATACAAATGCAATGTAGTTTTAAATACAATGAAAAAATTGTTGTAAAAAATATCATTACTATTTCAGTTGTATGTCTAATATCATCTAAGATAATTGAGTTGGGTTATGTAACTGCTCTTATCTTATATCCCGATAAGCATATCAGCAATCTCTTCAGATGATTATATATTAGATGATGCACAAAGTGCAATACGTCATTGTTTCTTTAATCGCGCCAACTTGCCAGAAGATTGTTTTTCTTTACTTTCTATTCTCTATTGTTAAATTATTTCATCGCAATTAAGTGTTTCATCCATGGATATATAGTTTATGGAAATGTGTGGTTCTCAGAACGATAAGCTTTTGAAGTATATAATATTTCGGGTGTAGAAAAGTCAACACGCTATTACGCTAATCAAGTTGTTTGAAAACACTCATATTTCACAAAATATATTATTCTGCCGTCTCATGCCACTACAATATGTGACAATATTGAAAATTTGATATGAGAAACTAAACAATCATACAATGTGTTAATAGTATACTGTCACAAATTTAGGCCGAAAACAATTTTATATATGCAGGAGATATGGTTGCAACTTGCCACCAAAGTTTTAGTAAGTGGCTGTCATAGGCTTATGGTTAACGCCACTTATGTTTATATTGGTGTACTTCGATGTTTACGTCGACGTATAATTCAATATTCAGTGTTTTAAAATGCGATATCTCTTATTATACTAGATAGATGTTCACATTGACGGAGAGAATGATCTGCGATGTTAGTTTGGGAATTGATAATTTGGGATATTAACATCTCCAACAATCACTCACAATCGTCAATTAATAGATCTCCCCAAAACTGTATTGGGATTTCCAAAAGAAAACTCATCACAACTGACTTTGTTTGCCATGAATAGAAAATCAATGCGTAGTTTGGCTCTCTTGAGTTTATCCTTAGTTATTATAGCTAAAGCAACGGTCTTGTCTTGTTCGTATAATGGACCATATGTACGGTAACTCTAGTTCACACAATCTTTAGGTCACGAGACTCACGACTTTAGGAATTGGGATAACCTAAAAAATACCAAAACATAAAAGAAAAAGAATGTCGCCATGCATGTGAGGTTTTAGGCTTTTAGCCCTTTAGGAATTAGGATGACGATGCCAACATGTACGACATTCAATTTCTCTCACGATATACATTAGTGCCTTTTGTACGGCGTTTATTTTAATAGAATAAGAAAATTGAATTTTAATAACGTTTGACTAAATCATTAAATTCGGAATCCAATTTATCAAAGATTGGAATCCTACAAGATGACACATCATGTGCCTCTCTAATTGAGCAGCGGGGTAGTCTATGGAAATTAAACAAAAATTAAATTAACGTTGACTTTTATCTTGCAACCAGGTGGGGTGGCAGAAAAATTCACTCGACTAGCTAAATACCCTTAAATAAACATGTGGAGATGATTTGGCAATTGGCACCAACGGTAAATAAATTCTAGAATTGATGACGGTAAATAAATTCTAGAATATATATATATATATATATATGAAAATAGTTTATAAAAAGTGGGTCAAATTTACAATCTGAAACAAGAACCAAATATTTCAGTTTTTTTAACTATGCCATCAATATATTTGTTTTATAAAAACGTATATTTACAATACATTGAATATAGTTCTGAATAGGAGTCCAGCTAGTTCATTAGTATACAAATAAAGTAGATCATTATTGAAGAAAAGGGATGTGAGAGTTGACGAGGTTGTATCGTTTGATATGCCCAAAAGGCCAGGACCAGCTGGCATAATTTCTAATTACAAAGTACATACACGTCATTTTGTTTTTAAATACTACTCCTACCTTGTTTATCATAATAAAAAATTAAGAAATATGTTAAATCCCTTTAATGCCTTAAAAAGTTCACACTTTTTTTTTTTTTGGGCAACTTAACGTAATTAATAAAAAACCAATCTCAAAG
>OVBJ01000938.1:0-37873 GCA_900406535.1 Noccaea bulbosa | reverse complement strand
CATTGATTTATGTGAAAATTAGTAATAAAAAATAGTTTAGAACCAAAAACACGGTTTTAGGGATGGAGATGGTCTTAGACCTCATCTAAGAAACTCCAACTTTTTTACTCAAGCACCAATTTTAGGCGTTGAGTTGGAAAATTGGATAGTTTGATTTAGTCGGATCAATAGTTTTTTTTTCATTATTGGTTGGAAAAAAAATAGTTTTCTTAAATGATATTCCTCTGTTTCATAAAGAGTGGCATTGTGACTCTTTTCACATATATTGAAAAACTAATGTAACGATCTAATTTACCCTTTATTAATACACTATATAATTTTTTTCTCTAATTAATAAGCAAAAAAATGAGGGATACGTTTGAGATTTAATTCAAAAAATTGTATTAGAAATACAAAGTAACACTTTTATGAAACAAAAATTAACTATCAAAATGACACTATTTGTGAGATGGATGAAATGTTTTTTTTTTTATAAATAAAATAGGTTTTTCTTATTTTTATGTGCAACTTACTATATTGATTGTATATTTTTAGCTATAAACTTATGAATTGTGGAACAGAAAGAATTCTATATAGGCCTTTAAAAAAAAAAAANCTTTAAAAAAAAAAAAAAAAAAAAAAAAAAAAAAAAAAGAATTCTATATTTTATATTATTCTCCATTTCAGTTAGACACCGTGTAACCGTGTTATATTTTTTTTTTAGCTTGTGGTATTCGGATCTTCCGGGCCGGTTCTAGCCTTTGCTTGTGGTTTGCATTCTTGCAGCCAAGATGAGTAGATTTGGTATCTTGGAGGGCTAAAGAACTCTACAGAGCCAAAGAGTATGGTCCGAAATCTACTGAGGAGTTGTTTTTTTTTTTTTCCATAAAAGATGTGACCTTTTTGCTTTGGAACAAATAAACAAAAACGAGAATTTTTTCTCATAAACATTGAAGCAATCGTGGCGAAGCTATGTGGAGCTTTGTTGTCCACATAATCTCTACCTACCACCAGCTTTAAAGCGTCAAATGGGGATAACTTGTATAGAGAGAAATAGGTAGAGATGTGGAAGAGCATAGAAGAATTGAGTCGCGATGATTATGTGAAAGCTGGACTGAATTTGGAAGAAGCCAAGGAATTTGAAAAAGTGGTGAGAGATGTGATTGCAAGATCCAAAGGAACTGACCCGAGAGATCAATGGAAGGGTTTGGTGGATGAGAATGTGCTTAAGCCATGTCATCCTCATCCTCTGCATCAGCTTCTCTATTACTCTGTCTACTCAAACTGGGATTCCTCTGTTCATGGCCCTCCTCTTTACTGGTTTCCTTCACCGTACGTCTCTCTCCCACTCTCAGTCACTCTCGAAATCTTAGTGTCTGTCTACATCTTTTCGTGTGTGTTTTAAGATCTCAGTCAAAATCCACAAACTTGGGAAGGATTATGGAAACGCACGGGTCAAGGCTTCTTGGTGATTCATACAAGAACCCTCTTGACAGTTTTGACCTTTTCCGGAGATACTCAGTTGACCACCCTGAAGTAAGCACTGACGTCAAAAAAAAAAAAAAAAGACTTTGTGGGAGCTCTGTTTTGGTCTAACTTTACTTCTTTTCTCCAGGCTTATTGGTCACTTGTTCTCGATGAGCTTTCACTCGTCTTTCGTTCTCCTCCGAGATGCATCCTCGACAAATCTAAACCTGGAGGGACATGGCTTCCTGATGCAGTTCTTAATATTGCTGAATGTTGTCTGATGCCTTTAAACCATCCCAAAAAGGAAGATGATAGTTTGGCTCTTGTATGGCGTGACGAAGGCTCTGATGATTCTCCTGTCAATCGTATGACGTTAAAAGAACTCCGCCAACGAGGAATGTATGTTTACTCTTCTCATCTGTGAGTGAGTGAGTGAGTGAGTTCTTGAGTAAAGCTTCCACTGGTGAGTGAGTGAGTGAGTGATATCACTGTTTTGATACATATACCTAAACAGGCTGGTGGCAAATGCGATAAGTGGAAGTTTTGCAAAGGGTGACACAATTGCAATCGATATGCCAATGACAGTTGATGCAGTGCTTATATATCTCGCAATCATATTAGCTGGTTGTGTTGTTGTCTCCATCGCAGACAGCTTTGCAGCTAAAGAGATTGCAACAAGGTTGAAAATTTCTAAGGCAAAAGGCATTTTCACTCAGGTTTGTGAGTGACACACCCTGGCTCACCATTTTTTCTTCACCTTCTATCAGATATATAGGATTTCATTTCTTATCGCATTTTTTCAGGATTATATACTCAGAGGAGGTCGGAGATTTCGTTTATACAGGTGACAAAACCAATCCTGACACAATCTGATTTTGCCAACAATATAATATCATACTGATTCCTGTCTTCTTTTCCTCGTAGCCGGGTGGTTGAAGCTGGTCCATCTAAGGTTATTGTCCTACCTGCTTCAGGGACTGAATTGCATGTAAAGTTAAGAGAACAGGACATACCTTGGAAGGACTTTCTGTCCAATGCAAAAAGTCATCTTAGGTATATATTGTTTTGCATCTGTGTAATTGCAGTTACTCAGATAGTGTGTAGCTGAGAGATGGCTCCATTTTTTCTTGCAGTGGAGATAGCTACTTTCATCCAATATATCAACCTGTGAACTCTGTGATTAACATTCTCTTTTCATCTGGAACTACAGGTAACCAAAAAAGAAAACGATCTTAATGTGTAGAGATGTTTAGATGCATATACTGATAAGTTAATGTTACTAAGTTAGGTGAACCAAAAGCTATACCGTGGACACAGCTCGCGCCAATTCGTAGTGCTTGTGATGGATGGGCTCATCTTGATGTCCAAGTTGGTAATACATATTGTTGGCCTACAAATCTTGGATGGGTCATGGGACCAACTCTTATCTTCTCCTGCTTTCTAACCGGTGCAACGCTCGCTCTCTATCACGGATCTCCCCTTGGCCGCGGTTTTGGAAAGTTTGTTCAGGCAAGACCACCTCCACTGTTGTCTCCTTTTCAGTCTTGGTAACATTCGCTCTTATTACTCTGCTTGGTATAACTTCAGGATGCTGGCGTTACGGTTCTTGGCACTGTTCCTAGCTTGGTGAAAACTTGGAAGAGGATAAACTGTATGGAAGGGCTTGATTGGACGAAGATAAAGTAAATAGCAACAAACCGGTCTGGTTTATATGTTTTCTGGTTTCTTGAGAAGATTTGACACAGAAGCTCTTTTGTGCTACTCTGTCAGGTATTTTGCCACTACAGGAGAAGCTTCCAATGTTGATGATGTTCTCTGGCTTTCTTCTAAAGCTTATTACAAACCTGTGATCGAATGCTGTGGAGGCACGGAGCTCGCTTCTTCTTACATCATTGGAAGCCCACTTCAACCGCAGGCTTTTGGAGCTTTTAGCACACCCTCCATGACAACTAGAATCATCATCTTCGACGAAAATGGCGTCCCATATGTAACAAACTGAAAACTTTAGTTAACTTTTTCCTAAGGCTACACAGAGATTGATTAATTAAAGACTGACTTTTGCAGGCAGATGATCAACCTTGTACCGGAGAAGTCGGTTTGTTCCCGCAGCACCTTGGGGCGACAGATAGACTTATGAATGCAGATCATGATGAGGTCTATTTCAAGGGGATGCCAATTTATAAAGGGATAGTGAGTAGTTAGTAAGACTTCTTTACATTCACAGCTACACCAAATTGCAAGCACACATCACTTGAAACTGCTGTGTTCTGTTTCGCAGCGACTAAGAAGACACGGTGACATTGTGAAGAGAAGTGTAGGAGGATATTTCAATGTTCAAGGAAGAGCTGATGATACCATGAACCTTGGAGGCATTAAGGTACTACATTGTGTTGTTATATACAGCTTTGTTTTGTGTTTTGGAACTTCTCCATAATCTTGCTTCTCTGTTCTAAACGTAGACGAGCTCTATTGAGATCGAACGAGTGTGTGATCAAACCGATGTATGCATCTCTGAGACGGCTGCAGTCAGCTTAACGCCGCCTAATGGTGGTCCGGAGTTGCTGGTCATATTCGCAGTCTTGAAACAAGGGTTCAAGAAACAGAGTGAAGAAGAGCTAAAGATGAAGTTTTCAAGAATCATTCAAAAAGATCTTAATCCTCTCTTCAAGGTATATTAAGAATATATTTGATGGTTTTTAGCAAATTCAAAAGTTACAAAGAGTTCTTTGTGTTGCTTAAAAATTGAAAAAATAAATAAAAATGCAGGTGAGTTTTGTGAAGATTGTGAATGAGTTTCCGAGAACAGCTTCCAATAAGTTACTGAGAAGAGTCTTGAGAGATCAGATGAAGCAACAACTAGTATCCGTACGGAGTCGAATATAAGCCTCAAAGCTTATAGTTTAGTTACAAATAAACCAACTAGTGATGATTGTTACTTGATCTATATTTATGAAAATAAAATCTGCTGAGAAGTAATTGATCTACATGATTGAGTTATGCTCTGTTCAGAAAATAAATAAATTTTCGCTTTAATTCTCTAACCTAAATACCAATTCACTTGCATGTGTGACTAATTGTCCGTGTCATGCAATTCTTTGATACATAACATACATTAACATTATATACCCTTTGATATCTTTTTGAATAAAACAAGTTTCATGGTAAAGTAAAATGATCGATGGCATATATATCGATATTAGAATTACAAACTGGCAAGTAATATGAAAACAAAAATTTATCTCTGGAACTAATATGAAACGAAAAGAGTATTAAACAATTCGAAATTTGAGGTTAATGTTTCTCTATACAAAAATATATTAGAGAAAAAATATATTGACTTGTTTATAAATTAACCATTTTATAAACTAATTTCCTCCTTTTCTAAAATATTATAAAGTTTTTTACTTTTTAGTATATGAAGTTAGCAAGTGTATCTGATAAACAGATAAAACTTTGTTTTATGGAAGAAAATCGTCAAAAGAAAGAAAAGAAGAAAAAAACCCTAAAGGGCGTTTGGATCTGGTTTTATAAAAGAGACGAGTCATCAGAGAGATTTCGTCTTCTTCCCTTGTCCTTTAACACGTATTTGAGAATTTATTTTTGATCAGTGAGAGATTAAACAGAGAGGATCGAGCAAGAATCAGTCAACTCCACGAAAAATTCCGTTCTTCAATTAATGGGAATCGTGCTTCTCTCGCGATTCCGAGCTTCTTAGGCTCTCATCAAGTAATGATTTTTAGCCTATAAGTAGAGAAAACGATTCAAGTGATGTGGACTAATGTTTTCAGAATCGTAAGTCTTTACTACAACAAAAACTTCTCTTTCTACCATGTTGATAATGCCTCCACTTTCTTGTTCAGTGCCTTTTAGTCCTAATTATGCTGGAAATTTTGTTTTTTCGTGTTGTCTGATTGTAAAAATTCGATTTTGAGAATTGGGTTTTGGAGTTTGATTGTAATAAGTTGATTCAATTTCAACAGGGAGGTCTACATAATGTTTCCTGGTTTCAGTTTCTTCCAAGTGAAACTGAGCTGAATCCTGGCTCTGATAGAAGGTTAATACTTTTGAGTTTTTTTATTTTTTGGTTTTCAATTGGTTGTTTTAGTTTTACTCAAGTGTGACTAATTGTCCGTGTCACTCTCAGTTCAAGAGCTGAGCAGAATGATGTTGCAACATATCTTGTGCTTTCCTCTCATCTGCGGTTGCAGAAGGAAGGATTTCTGAGCACATGGACCAATTCTTTTGTTGGACCTTGGGATCCATCTCAAGGTTTATACAACCCTGGTAAAGATAAATAACACTCTTTTAGTCAGATCTTTTAGGTTTTTAGTTGTATCTGATAATCATTCTTCATCTGCTGCTTGTTAGATGAAAAGATCAAGCTTTGGCTTTTTCTTCCTGGGCGTCATTCATCATTCACTGATAAAGCTCAGGCTGCAGTGTCAAAACTCAGAGGTATATTTTCCTGATGATTTATTGGTCGTTTTTCGGCTCAATATATATATAGTCTCTATTCTGTTTTTTATGACTGTATGCCTGTGATCCTGGTATACATGTCCTTACTTTGTGTTTCTCCCGTTGGAAGTTGTTGCGTCAGGAATTTGGGTAGCACCTGGGGACTCTGAAGAGATATCAGTTGCCTTTTCACATTCTTTACGTAATTGCATTGAAAGGTTAGTTTCTTATGATCTCCAGGCATAATGGTTAGAATAGGGACATATAGGGATGATATATCTCATACTAACTTGTTTGATATTGCAACAGAGCATTAACTGGACTTTCCTACATGAGATTTGGAGACGTTTTTTCAAAATTCAGCCCGCAAAGTGAAGAATATTTGAGGTATCTGCAACCTCTTACCATCTAATTGATAATCCCTTTATTCCTCCAGCTTTTCGACCGTATCTCATCCTACAGCTTATTCTATTCATTAAATATGGGTCTGCAAGACCTAGGTTTCCTGAGTGTAGCTCTTAAAATCAAAAGAAGCCTATGGTTAGGTGTGTCTCATCTGCTGGCTAATGCTCCTGGGATATATATGCAGGAGGGGACAGCCTACTGTTGAATTCATCTTTGCTGCTACCGAAGAGGCAGTTTTTGTCCATGTCATTGTTTCTGCCAAGTCCGTAGATTTCTTTTCCACATATGTTCGAAATTATGATTTAGTGCTTCTTTTAGTTGCTGTGAAACTAACACTGGTTTTAATGCGCCAAGGAATGTCCGGACACTTTCAAGTAGCGATTCTGAAAGACTGTTAAGGAGTTCTTTGAAAAACTCCAGTTATAGGCTTCCGGGTTAGTCATTTTTTTCCATCATAACTTGCAATGCTATATTCAGATACTTGTATATGATAAATCATAAGAAGTTGATGGAACTAGTTCTAGATGTTTGTTGACCTATCCCTGCTGTGTAGTGATATACTAGTTAATAAAATTGAGAGCATGAGACTTTGAACTCAATGTTCAATGCATCCGACTCCGAAAAGAAGCTAGTGTAGTCTAAGTTTACCTAACCTCCTTGACCAAAGATATAACATCTTGTATGCCACAAGAGCTTATCTGTATTGTTTTTCTTTCGGTTGTTGGCCAAGAGTTGAGATAATAGATTATACTGAGACCTGAAATCATTGTTGTGCCTTCTACACATGCTTCAAGAAAGATATGAGCGTTTTTCTTTGATAGAACACCTCTCACATGCTTTTGTGATTCTCACCAGTGATTGTTTCTCCTCATGGAATGCGGGGCAGCCTCACTGGATTCTGTCCCAATGACCTTGTCAAGCAAGTCTACTTCAGGTCAATTCATACCTTTGCTTTCCAATTGCCTAGTCGACATTTTTTTTTGTGAAATGCATAGCTGTTAATCTGATGAAACCAATTTTCTCAACTAATATTTTATTTTTTTTTTTTTTTTTTTTTTTTTTTTTCACACAGTTCTGGAAACTTAAGGACGTCGAGTGGATATATTGGTCTCCCTTCTCAGAATGGCCGTGGCTCCCGCCTGATAAATGGCAATAATTGTTATGTGGAAGTTACACTTGGTTGCTGCCAAAATATGAATGACAACACAAATCAAACAAATTCGACATTTGCAGTTAATCAGCATCCTGAGCCTTCAGTTGGGAGTAAGGATCACCGGAAAGGACAACCAGATCTTTTATCGGTGTGTGAAAAAAAGTTCATTTATCCAGCTGAGGCAGTGCTTGTGCCAATCTTACAGTCGGCATTTGCTAAATTTTCTTTGAAAAGGTAAACTGTCTAGGTGAGTTATTAGAGTTTGTTAGGTAGTAAATGGTAAGATCCATATTGGCTATTAATGTGGACTAATTATGGACAATTTGTCTCGCTTCTGTTGAATTTGTCTAGAATTTTGTCAGGATGTGCATATATATATTCCGAAAAATTGACTTTGTAGGATCGTAGTGATCGTAGGAAAAATTGAGAGGGTTTTCAGGAATTGCCATGTTACAGAGGATCAACTTTAAAAAGATGTAATACTTGTGATCTTTCCTCAGCTTGGAGCTGATGCAAGGTGAAATCATACTTGCAGATTTTGGCTTCAAAATTGGATTGGACCATCACTGGCAGGCTCATCGCTATATATGCACTGGTGAGTCTTTTTCTTCTATCCATATACATGTTTAACATCAAAGGTAACTCACAAAACAGAGGTCTGGAAATGCAATCCCTAACTTCTCTGAGAAACTGAATGTTGTGTTATCATCATGATTCAGAGCTATGTAGCAGTCGGATCTGTGGCATTTCTGAGTTTTCGAATATAATGCTTAACGAATATATCTTTAATTATAACAGTTTGTTCATGATCCCTGAACGTTTATACTTTATATAATGAAGGGCTGGTGATTTTGACTTTAATGGAGCGTCTGGAAATAAGAGTGATGGGTTTTATGACAAAAATGGTTATAATAGTAGTGGTAGTAGCCGTAATAGCAGCATCAGTTCAACAAGTAGTGCTTCTAGCGGGAGTGGTTGGAGGATGACTTCAAGATCTGGTGATCTTGATGCGGATGCAGATTCTTTGACGTGTAGGCAATCTGGTCTAACTTGTAATGATGATCGCCCAAAAATGGTAGGCTTTATTTATGGCAAGGGTGGAGATTGCATAGTACTGATAACCAACAAGTAACATAACATTCTTTGCAGGGTTCCAAGAGGCCACGAGCAGGGATGGCAGAGTCATTCGGTCAAGTAGGTACTGTCTCGAATGCACGCATTTAAGACTTTTAAGTCGAGATTTGGTTATACTAACACTAATAAGCTGGTGTTCCAGGCATTGCAAATGATCAAATTGGTTGGGATTGGGTTGATGATGATGATGATGATGATGACAGAGGAGTTGGCATGGATATCCAGGCACTTCTTTCAGAGTTTGGAGACTTCGGTGACTTTTTTGAGAACGATGCTTTGCCTTTTGGGGAGGTAATTTCCGTTTTCTGTTATCTAACATAATAATGAAACAACTATTACTCGCATACTCGCATTCTCTATGCTGGTGAATGATATTCCTGTCCTGCATATGCTCAGATATCTAGACTGTATCTCAGAGATGTGTAGGAGGAGGGTTGTGTCTCCCTTCCTCCTTCCTGTCGTGCCTCTTATTGTTTATTTATCTTATTGTCTTTGGTGTTCAATCCTTATCTAATAAAACACATTTTCTATTATGTTTGTGTAGCCACCGGGAACAGCCGAGTCGCATGCGCTTATGTTTCCTCCAGATTCTGCTGACGTAGGCTCTAGTCCAGTTGATATGATGGATGTATCGGACCAGATTGATTTGCCTGTTGGGTTTTCCTCTTTTGAGAGCTTTAATCCTGTTCCCCCTATCATAGATGAGTGCCTTATCAAAAGTCAAGAAGTCCTCAATAGCAGTGTCACTACAGTTCCTTTGAATCAAATGTCAAGCTCTTTGACTGGTGAGTTCGATCATTTGATGAAAGCAGAAGCTATGATGACCTTTGCTCCTGAGTATGGAGCTGTAGAAGCACCTGTGAGCGAGATGTCATCAACGTTTTTCAAAAGCCCATATCTTCCCAAATCACATAAAGTGGAGAGTTCAAATTCAAGAACGAGTAACTATGTTTATGGAGCCACACCACCTGCCAGTGATTCTGATGGAGCAGCCGATAAGATTTTGCCTGGATCAAAAGCAAGCATTGGTAACAATGGTGGCAGAACTTTGTTTGAGCCGAGGAAGTATTACACTCAAGTAGAGGGCAGAAAGGACCAATATGATAAGCTACCTACTGTAATTAGTAACAACAGTAGTACAAAGGAGGGTGTTTCTCAATCAAAATACTCAAACTATAGTGCTGCTAGTGCTGTTAAGTCCGTACAGGGAAAAAAGACTGACGGTATATCTGCTGTTGTTGGTACTTTACTATCTTCAAAGACCTTGCTGGCAACAGATGTGGGAAGCGTTATGTTCCAAGCTTTCATGTGTAGGATGCGACACATAGTCATTTCTTCGAAGCAGAGTTCACCTGTTAGCCTGACTAGGCTTAGTGGAAACTTTTTCCTGAACCAGCTGCCAAATGAGCCTAGTACTCTGACAGATAACATATCTGCAAGGAAAGAGCTATATAAGAAAGATATACCTACTAGAATAGCTGGAGATTTTGACGGAGGAATGTTAGATGGCCACATGAGTGCGCCAGTTGGCGTGTGGCGGACTGTTTCAGTCCCAAAAACAGCAAAACCTGCTAGTTCGCCAAATATTGAAGCAGGCTCATCCTTGCCCCATAGTTCATTTAGCGAAGACAGCTTGCTTTCTTATGGTCAAAGGCAGCCATTGCACGAGCTCCTAGATGGAATAGCGCTACTTGTACAGCAAGCTACTTCTTTCGTTGATTTAGCTCTGGATTCAGATTGTGGAGATGGACCTTATGGCTGGCTTGCACTGGAAGAGTTATGGAGACGGGAACTGTCGTGCGGACCTTCTGCTGGTCATGCAGGTTGTGGAGGAACTTTGGCTTCCTGCCATTCTCTGGACATTGCTGGTGTCAAGCTAGTTGATCCACTCTCTGCTGAGGTAAGCTTTCAGAATGCTGTTAGATGCACAGAAAACGAGGGTACTCAATGTCTTTACAGTCATTGTTAATTACGGGCTGGAAATCTGTGCGACAATTATGACTGTTAGTTATATGGGACATGATGATATATTCTGGCGTTTAAACCTGATTCATATCATCCGCTGGTTATTTATATGGTATGATGATATGTTCTGACGTTTAAACCTGATTCTGGATATTTCTTTATTTTCCAGGTTTTTCCTTCGTCTGTCATTACTCTACTGCAATCTGACATCAAAACAGCTCTGAAATCTGCATTTGGTCAGTCAGATGGCCCATTATCTGTCACAGATTGGTGCAAGGGACGAAATCAATCAGGGGATGTAGGATCTATTTCTGAGGGTTCTACTGCTGAGTCAGCCCTGAGTGAAGGTAGAACGCTAATTCTGATTATTTATTGGTCTCATACTGGCTTATCTCGTTGAACTCCACTGTTTCTGTTAAAGTGAATACGTGTCAGTATCTCTGATGACTATTATTAATAAATATATATTTGCGAACAAGCAGTGTCAAATGCAATAGATGGTGGGAAAGGAGAGGAGCCGTCTCAAAGCCAAGATATATACAGTTCAGAATTACTCCGACCTACACTTTTTGTTCTTCCATCACCTTCTATACTTGTCGGGTATGTATGATTAGCAGTCAGACTGTTGATGTTTTTTAAATAGAATTGGGTTTTAATCAGGTTATTTCTTGAAGTATTCATGATTTCCTTTTGTTTGGATATCTTAAGAAATTTATTACATACTATATTGCTGGTCACTTAGAGCTCTCCCTCTGTGATAGGTACCAAGATGACTGGCTTAAGATATCAACAAACTCCTTACCACATTGGGAGAAGGCCCCTTTTGAGCCATATGCTCTGCCGAAAAATGTAAGATTATAAGGAGGTCGTATGTATATGTTTGTTTTTGTGCAATTTTTTCCAATTGATAATATTCATGTGGTTCTTTGTTGACTTTTGCAGATTAGCTATACTGTTGTATGCCCGGATATTGATCCTTTAACCTCTTCTGCTGCTGATTTCTTCCAGCAACTTGGAACTGGTGAGTCAACGAGTTTATCAATTGTGATAGAGGCTATACTCAAACGTCATAGGAACTGGGTTCTGTAAAAAATGCAATTCTAGGGGAACAAAATTTCTGGCATTTTCTCATCATTTTTTTCCTGATGTACCTTTTGTTGCGTAGTTTATGAGACGTGTAGGCTGGGAACCCATTTGCCACAGATCCTGGGAAATCAAATGGAAACAGACGCTGGAAGATTATCCTCATCTGGATTTGTTCTGCTTGATTGCCCTCAATCGATGAAGATTGAAAGCAATAACACATCGCTTCTGGGATCTCTCAGCGATTATTTTCTTTCCTTGTCGAATGGGTGGAATGTGAGTAGCTATCTGAAGTCTTTATCAAAAGCGCTGAAGGGTCTAAAGCTTGGGTCTTGCCTTTACCCAAACCAGAAAGAAGGATCTGGTAGTCCTTGCATGGTAAGTATGAAATAGAAAATGCATATGTTAACTGTTATAAGTTTGTATTTGCCCACTTCTACTAAGTGCAGCTGTTGATGCGTTGTTGGTTTCTACTTGTCTTTCAGGTGGTGTACATAGTGTGTCCATTTCCTGACCCTTCGGCAGTTTTAAGGACGATTGTAGAATCATCTATAGCACTTGGATCAGGAATACAGCCAGATAGAGACAGGAGATCGATACTTAACAGTCAGGTTGCAAGGGCGTTTGGTAGTTCTGCTGCTGCAGACGAAGCATCAATATCTCACATTCCAGTGCTTTCAGGGTTTAGTGTCCCTAAATTAGTTCTGCAAGTGGTGTCTGTTGATTCTATTTTCCGGATAACAAGCCCAAGCTTTAATGAGCTTGTCATTCTCAAGGATACTGCTTTTTCTGTATACAATAAAGCTCGCAGAATTTCGCGAGGAATGCCTAATGAAGCATTTCTCTCATCGTCGTTATCAAGCAGATCCTCTTCAGCCTTGGCACCTATGAGCTCTATGTCAGGAATCTGGAAAGACTGTGGTGGTTCTCGAATGACAGGTACTACACATCCAAGAGATGGTGAAGGTGGTTGGGGAGACAGTTCCTGGACATTAGCAAGATCTGGAGGATTAAGCTGTGACCCAAACAGAAATGGAGATTTTTACCTTAATGATGAAATTTTCTATTTGTTTGAACCGCTTTTCATTCTTTCCGAGCCTGGTTCTGTGGAGCGTGGAGTTTCACCTACTTTCGGCGGCTTGGGTTCTGAGTCTTCAAAGCCAACAGCTGAGGATGGTGGCAGAGGTTCTGGATCTGGCGTGAATTCAATGGAAGGTATAATGTCGGGATCAAGCTCCCATGGGGAGGCATCCCAGCTCGAAGGAAAGGCTATTCCAAGTTTACATTGCTGCTACGGTTGGACAGAGGACTGGAGATGGCTTGTAAGCATCTGGACAGATGCCAGGGGTGAATTACTTGACACCCATATATTTCCGTTTGGTGGAATTAGCAGTAGACAGGATACGAAAGGGCTGCAGTGTCTTTTTGTTCAAGTTCTGCAGCAGGGATGTCAAATACTACAGGCGTGTTCCTCCCCTGACAATGGATCTTTCAAACCCAGGGATTTTGTCATAACACGCATTGGGAATTTCTTTGAGCTTGAATACCTAGGTAAATTAGCTTCTCTTACACCTCTATTTTACCTTACATCCTGTTCTTAATCTGAAATTTCAACCCTTCTTATTCCAACTGCGCCTTGAAAATACATTTATCTAGTATTACGTGTTATTTAACCCTGGTATTGTTGTCTACTTGCAACTGATGTAACAGAGTGGCAAAAGGCAATTTACTCAGCTGGAGGTCCTGAGATTAAGAAGTGGCCTATTCAGCTTCGGCGTTCTGCGCCGTCTGGAATAGCCACCAGTAGCAACGGACAGCAGGATCTGAGTTTGATTCAAGAGAGAACCTCGTCAACCAGCACACTGTACGGCTCTCATTCAAAACCATCCACCTTTGTGAAAGGTGGTATGGGGCAATCTGCTGGACGAAAGCAGACTTTGGGTGCGCAAACCATTTCGGGTACTCCAAGGGGTTTGTTTCAGTGGGTTCACAGCATCAGTTTTGCTTCTATTTCACTTGATCATTCTCTGCATTTTGTTCTTCCCGCTGAGTTGGTATCCTCTGGTCAGTTTTCTTTTACTCTCCTCATCTCCCTTATACATATGTCCTTCGTGATCAACTTTAGAGTCCATTAGAGAAGGAGCAATATATTAACTTGCATGGTTATTTGCGTGTAATTATTTAGGTGGCGGCCAGAGCAGTACTATGAGTTCAGTAAATTACATTGAAGGTTTTACTCCTGTCAAGTCTCTTGGGTCAACGGCTTTCTCTTACATGATGATACCATCACCAAACATGCGCTTTCTTCACCCAAGTCCTCTTCAACTTCCTACATGCTTAACAGCCGAATCACCTCCGCTTGCTCACCTCCTTCACAGCAAAGGCTGCGCAATCCCTTTGTCTACTGGATTTGTTGTTTCAAAAGCTGTGCCTTCTATGAAAAAGGACTCGAGAATAAACATGAAAGAAGAATGGCCATCAGTTCTCTCTGTAAGTCTCATAGACTATTATGGTGGTTATGACGACGCCCATGATAAAGTTCTCCAAGGAAACATGAAGCAAGGTGGAGGGACCAAAGAAACTAGGGATTTTGAGGTTGAAAGCCATCTTGTTCTTGAGTCAATTGCGGCAGAACTCCATGCTCTATCGTGGATGACTGTTAGTCCAGCATATCTGGACAGGCGGACTGCATTGCCGTTTCACTGTGATATGGTTCTGAGATTGAGACGTCTGCTTCATTTTGCGGATAAAGAACTCTCCAAGCTACCAGATAAGTCGGGAGTTTGAAACAAAGCAGGAGCATACAGATCAGTAAAGTTGGGCTATCAGAATTCAGAAGATGAGACCAACCTTTCTGCAAACTTCATCGTGCATCTCCTGAGTAGTTGGTCATATATAAGGCACTTAGGTTTCTTCGGGCTAGTTCACCAGTGCCATATATGTTATAAAGAAGTAGGAAGAAATGGTGTAGATCTAATAGATGTAGTCCAGGTTTTTGATTTGCTGCTCATGAAATCTGTAAAAAAAATTAGCATTTACGGCTTGCTCTGCTGATTCTTGTTCACTTTAGGTGCATAGGTTAGTTTCTTTAATGCCCCTTGTATTTGTTTGTAATTTAACTTTATTTATCATTCCTCTGTAAATTTGGCACGATATATTCATATATGGATTTTCTCAGGGCAGACTTATATTCTTGTATAACTCTGGTTACTTTTTGAGGGATAACATCATGGGTTTCTCTTGATCAGTCACATAATTGAATCTGTCAGCAGACTCGTTTCTCAAGAGTCTCTATTCGTCTTCCTCGGGACCATCTTGATGCTATCTGTTTGTCAGCCTACGGATTGAAACTTCTTTGGTGTTAATAAGAGTCCTTCTCTACATTATTGGAGTTTCTCATGTGGTAAGCTGTGTCTTCAGGTTTTGCTTCATAAAAGTAGTTTGATCAGTGTCTATCTATGAACCATTGAACTTGTGATTATCAGGACACGCAGAAGAGATGGAGAGTCATTGGATGATAAAAGCGGCGGCTAGTTACAAAGACCTTTGTTTTTGTTTCCAGGCAAAGCATGAGACCTTAAATGCGGCATGGTCCCATTCTTGCTGCTGGCCACTTTCTTGCATGGCTTTAACAGATTCTTGTCTGATACTTACCACATACCCAATCTTACCCTTTAGTTTGTTCTATTATATATACAGAGAGTAGGGTTCGATTAGACGGAAACTTGGTGACTGGGGTGGTTTTGTTTTGGGTTCCTACGAATGTTCTTATACTTGAGTTCGAGGAAGGTGACTTCACATTTTGCATGTCTTTTTTAGTATCAAGTGCTTTGTATTGAGGATAAACTTGATAAGTATTTGCACACATCTCTGTGATATAGATCAAAAGCCTTTAGCATTCATGAGATATCATTAATTGTGGGGTCATCTTCTTACAATTCATTTATGAAATGAGTCACATGGAAACTCATGTCATGATACTCATGATGATGTTGAACATCATAGTGCGCCCACATAACCTTCCAAATACAGCTCATTACATCATTGATTGATTCCACCAGGCCTTAGACAGTTCCAAAGTCTTATCTTTCTCTCTCTTATTGATCTTTGTGTGAACCCAAATCAATGAAATCTGATATTTATAAAAATTCCATTTGACAGGTTATTATATGTAATGCTTCTCATAGATCTTGTGGATTAATCTAGATGACGTAGGCCATAATCACAGATTGTAAGATAAGCGAACTCATTAACAGTCTGATGAATAATATGATCAATACATAGAAGCACATATAGAAACAGATGGTTACATTAAGAATAAAACATTCTATAACAACAGAATCAAATCACACAAACTCATTAACAAATACAAATAAAATTAATGGAGGAAACAAAAAAAAAAGAATGATAAATGTGGGTATTCAAAAGAGTAAGCCAGATGCCAAAGCAACCACAGATGCAAACAATGCTGGCACGAACATAGCAGCATCAGAAGTTGGGCTTGGAGCCGGGGCTTCCACGGTGGCAGCCGCCGCTTGTCCTACGGCTGAGAAAGCCACCGCAATGACCATGAAAACAACTATCATCTTCATTGACTCCATTGCTTCTTTTTTAATGTGTGAAGAAAGAAGATTTTGCTATTGTGTTTTTTGTGTGTGTTGCGATGATAATAGATGTAGGGATGGTATTGTCTATTTATACAACAATTGTGAGTGATTTTACAGCTGGCATATTGGCTGTCTCTTGCCCCAAACCACATTCTTCTCTTTCTCAACCACTGTCCCCTTTTTCTTTCCAACCTCACAAATGATATTTAAAATGGTTTTACTAATCTTTGTTTTTAGTATTAAACTATTAATCATATAATTTTGTGTGTTAACTACTTTTGCTTCTAGAAAATTAATTATATTATAAGATTATATTATTTTTATATTTATATGCAATTTTAAGGGTCAATTAGCCGTTTTGGTGTTTCCTTGAAATTAGTGAAGTTTTATACCAACGTTCACACCAAACTAAGAAAATGACCAACTACCCCATTACAAAATAAGGAATTAATATGTTTTTTCACGCCTGTTTGATTTGAATTTTTCATCCTTCGATTATTTCAATACCATCTTCGTTTAGATAATTATATACAAAAAAAAAACAACCTGAAGCAGCTAGAAAATCTTAAAAAATACCGAACATACAATTATGAATGACCATAATCATATGCATTGACACTGGACTGTTTTTGTGGACCAGGAAACCATAACAAACCAAGTCTTTGTTGTTGTTTATATTTTCGAATTTTGANATTTTTAAAAAAAAAAAGTTTTTTTTTTTTTTTTTTTTTTTTTTTTTTTTTTGTTCAACAATTTGTCTCTTGTTTCTTTCTTGTTTTTTTTTCTTTTTTTCTTATAAAGATGTTTCTTTCTTGTTTTCTATAAGATTTTCCAATTTCGTTTCTTTATGAATTAGCACTAACGATTGAAGTTGTATCTCATCAAATAATTTAAAGAAGGCCCCAACTAGAAAGTGAGATTTTAAAATCTTTTGTTAATTTTAAAATAAAAGTTCTAACTTTTCCGACCAATGCATAATGAGTTCCAAGTTGTTGCTTGTTTACTTTGAAATTCAGTGGACCGTTGGTGATGTTCAAATCTAGCTACATTTTTTTTTTTTTGAACAACGAATTCAAATCTAGCTACCTTGTTTAAAAATCTGGTACTAAAACTTTATTTTGCCTCATTTTTACTATTTTTTGTGAAGCTAGACGGAAAAAATAAGCATTATTAAGAACACTAAAAGTGCACATGGCCGTTAAAAACTTCAGAAACAAAACGATAGTTTTTCATTAAATGATATTTTTTACAAACTGCATATGAAGATGAAAAGAATAATATTTTGATGTACGATAACTTTTTTACAAATTAATACTTAACATATAAATAAACTCAATAATACAATACAATACCAAAATGTAACGTAAATCGATAAGATAAAAAAATTCTTTAGAAATATATGTAAATATATAGTCTCATTAATATAGTAAATTAATTAATATCATAAAAAGTTATTATACAAACATATAACCTATAATAATATACTAAAATATAAATTTAGTTTTTTTAAAAAAATTTTTAATTTGATATTCTTATAACTTATCCCTAATTTTATGATGAAACTTTAAAAAATATTATAAACTCTTAAAAACATATTATTTTAAATTATTTACAGTAGAAACATTATTTTAGTCAAAATCAAAACTTAATACTTCCATAAATTATTAAGATAGTAAAGTTTTAATATTATTAATTTATAGAGTTTGCACTGTGTGCAATGAAGAAAAACAAAATTATGTAAATATTAAATATAAGTGAAACAAGAAATTTGGAAAATTTATCAATGCAATATATTAGAGGCCAGAGATATAAGGAAAGTATTATTATCAAAACCCATAAATTGGGCCTATACCAATCCAAAGTTTGAAATATTCATTTTTCAAAAGATTTCAATATAATCTCATGGTATCATTTTTCAAGTATCAGAAGATCTCTTGAAGAATGATACACATGGAATTAGATTGAAACTCTGCGTGAAAACTGAAAACCACTGCCCTAAAATTTCAGAGGCGAATTTTTGACAAATCTAGAAAATTAGCTGTCACTAACGCGCCTAGTACTCAGGCCCCGCTCTAAGGGATGGTAAGGTGTGTTTTTCCATAGGCTCATTGTAGATTTTGAATTTTTCNTTTGAATTTTTTTTAAAAAAAAAAAACCCAATTTTTTTTTTTTTTTTTTTTTGTAAACTATACCAAAAAGGCCTAAATTGTTGTTGTGGACTGCTGGTAACTAAACCCCTTTTACTGTCTTAACGCAAAATCTTGGCCAGAAATGGAGTTTATTATTATTATCGAGTAAAATCAGTGTAACGTGTTCCCGTCAAAATAGCACACGTGTCGTAACACAATTTGACATTATCCATAACGAATTTCTCGTAAATAACACAACAGGCTTGAGGGCTTTTTAACTTCTAGAAGTCCATCTCGCCGTCCATTTCGTATCCGACGGTTGCGATTAATTAAAAACAAATTAAATGAGCAAATAGCAAAAAGGTGTAGTCCCATATAAAAAAAAAAATAGAAAAAAGATATGTGAGCGTCGCAGTAAAGACCAGAGAGGTAAGCAGTTTTTTATTTTCTTTTCTGTGTGTGTTACTGTTTAGAGAAGATAGCTTGAGAGATAAAAATAAAGACAGTGTTCGATCTTCTGGTCTCATCGAGAAAACCAATACATACACTTTTGTCTTGGTTGAGTTTGAATCTATCAATCTTCAGAGAGAAGAAAAGGGAACAGCTTTAGTTACTTTCATTTTCTCTCTCTCTCTCTCTCTCTCTCTCTCTCTCTCTAATTTACCTAAAAATTTCATAAGTTTTCAGTCTTTGGTTTCACGAAGTTTCACTCTTGTAAGTGGTCTCTTATCGTTTACTGCTCTTTCTTTTGCGTGTTTATTGTCTGCCGTGAAAAATCAAATACAATGGTGGATTTGAGTTGTAGAAAATTGAAGAAATCGATTCTCCAGTAAACACTTTGAAATTGGATAATCTATAAATTTAAAAGTATAGATTGTTCAATTTAGTTTTCTTATGCTGTTCTGGGAATTGCTGCTTTGTAGGGTGATTCTGGTAGCTAATAAAGTTGCAGATCTTGAGGTTAGTTTCTACAAAGTAGCTCAGATTGGTCTTTTTTAAATCCGTGGTTTAAATTGAATTCAGCTAATTGTTAGAAATCAGAAACTTGTATTGATTGTTTACCAGAAATGTGAATGGATTTTTTTCCCCTTTAGTGTGCATTTAATCTCTAAGTTTTGTTGGCTGTGTAAAAAAGGTAAAGAGAGTCGTCGTGTAATGGAAGAAGTGAAGGGACAGAGAGGAAGTGGAAGCACAGAGGCAGACTTTGTGTTGCAATGGGGAGAGAGGAAAAGAGTTCGATGCATGAAAGTGAAGAAGGACAAAAGCCTTACGAATGGCAAGTCCACTGATTGTTTGACTAAGCGTAAACTCATTTCTCGTGCCGTCTCTTCTGAGAGAGGCTCTCCTTCTCGACATCTCAACCGTCCGAACAAGTAAGTCTCTGATTCTGATTCAGATTTCAGACAGAGCTCTGTGCGTTTGTGTGTGTGTGTGTGTGTGTCTCTCTCTCTCTTGGATGTGAAACATTTGTCATTGTCTCTCTGTGGTGGTGATAATAGGATGATAGATTCTTCAGTTAACGTGCGGAGATCGTTTGTGGCATCGCCTGAGAAGGAAGATAGATACTACACAACGAGAGGTTCGATGGGAATAGATGAGAATGGGAAAGTTATGAAGGAGCTGCCTGTGAAGGAAAGCAAGAAGCAAGTGTGGCCAAAGTTGTTTATAACTTTGTCTAATAAAGAGAAGGAAGAAGATTTCCTGGCTATGAAAGGTTGCAAGCTCCCTCAAAGACCCAAGAAGAGAGCCAAATTGGTTCAGAAGACATTGCTTGTGAGTCTCTTTTTGTTCTTTCATGATTTCCTTTTCATTGTGGATAGAACAATGTTTATGGATAAGTGTGTGTTTACGCATGCAGCTGGTGAGTCCAGGTGCTTGGTTATCAGATCTATGCAAAGAGAGGTATGAAGTAAGAGAGAAGAAGACTTCAAAGAAGGTATCTCTCATCTTTTTCGCTTTCTCGTCTCTTTCCACAATCAGACAAGACTTGGTGATAATTTCTTGTTTTGATGAAGCGACCAAGAGGACTCAAGGCAATGGGGAGCATCGAAAGCGATTCAGAGTGAACAACAGCCGAACAAAAGGACCTTCAAAGAAGAAATATTCAAGATTTTGGTGAGGGCTAGAGAGAGGAGACGAACTCGCAAGAAACTGTTTTGTTAATTACTCTCATAACATTTTGAGATGCCTCTCTTCATTAAGGTCAACTATGAGGCACTTGTATTTTTTGCTGATACAGTATTTTGCTTTTGAAGCTAATCAATCTATAGTCTTCTTCCTAATCCAAATTTCTTCTTTTTGTTTAATGACAAAACCCAAAACGATTACAAACATTGATCAGCGGTGAAAAGTTTAGCTTCCATCATAAAGTTGTTAATTTTTTTTATGGGTCATGGAAACTGGATTCTCTTGTCACACGCTCCATTTCTTTTATTTGAAATGTATATACGTACCCTAAGTGAATCTCAGATCCCCACAATAAATATTGAATTTAACCATGCATATCATTTACAAGATCTCTAAGCACGTATAAGAAAAGAAATCGGCAAAATCTCTAGGAAAGCTATTAACACATGCTGTCATAATTTGATGAATTACGTTCAACAATTGGCTACAGAAATAAATCCAATAAAACTGATGTAGCTATTCTCTGATCAAGTTTCTCTGCCACAAAAGAAGAATAAGAAGTACAAAAGGATCTGATGATGATGGCATTATAATCACGGTTACAATAGTCAGGGAGTTATCCTAAGTAAGATAAGAAGAAAAACGTACATATATATTATTACATAATGTCAAGTGGAGAATTCAATAATTAGCTTTGAGATTTTTTAATTTTTCTGGTAATCAAATGATCAAATTCAAATAAGAAAATCCAAACTCTCATGGTGCCTTGTGTTTTCATTGAGAATACTAAAAATATTAACAAATAATAGTGAAATAAACATATTTAACGCGTAAAAGAAAATTATTCAATCTGTATTATTTATTTAACCCGTAAAATAAAATTATTCAACCCGTAAAAAGATATTATTGGACCCGCCAAAAAAATTAACCGTAGAAAAAATTTATGCAATCCATAAAAAAATATCCAACATGTGTCAAAAAATCATTCAGTGAAATAAACATATTCACTCATAAAAAAAATTATTTCATCTGTAGAACTTAATCAACCTGTAAAATAAAATTATTTAACCCGTAAAAGGATATTATTGAATCCGCAAAAGAAAATTATTCAATCGGTAAATATTATCCAACATGTATCAAAAAATCATTCAGTGAAACAAACATATTTAACCCATAAAAACAAATTATTCAATTCGTATAACTTATTCAACCCGTAAAATAAAATTATACAACCCGTAAAACGATATTATTGAACACGCAAAAAAATTATTTAACTCGTGGAAAAAAATATTCAATCTGCAAAAATTTATCCAACATTGTCAAAAAATTATTCAGTGAAATAAATATTTTTAATCCATAGAAGAAAATTATGCAATCTGTATAAATTTAATAACTTGTTGAACCCATTAAACCCGTGAAATTTATTCAACATGTGGAAGTAAATTATTAAATTCGTAAAAGAAAAAAACACAATAATAATAGTTGATGAAAATGTTAATAATAATAATAATTATTAAAAATTTCGGAATTTTTTGGGTTTTTAAATATATTTTCATTTTTTTCGACTCAATCAATTAACATATTCAATTTCTGGTTTGACTGAATCATCAATTTGTTTTAGGTTATTATTTTTGTATTCAAACAGTTTTATCTTTTATTTTTATATTCAAACAGTTTTTTTCTCTTATCCTTGTAACGAAACATTAGAATGTACTGTTCAATTAATATTGTAGAGATAGATAGATAGATAAAATTAAAATTAATATTTATATATATTGTGACCCATATAAAATTATTTTCTGTGTTCGCCACTGACTACATATCAGATCTTACCGCCACCGCCTCTGCCACAGACCATAACGACTATGCCTGAACACATCGGACACCCACCCATTGCTTCTCAGCAGCAACCTCAAGCTGCCGTAACGACTATTAGGCCAGGAGGGAAGCAGCTATAAAGATATACATCAATGGTGTAAAAGAGGTGTTAAGGTCTGGAATTTTTGGTGTAGATACTTAGGAAACATCAACCACAGAGGAATTTAGGTTGGCGATTACAAGAGGGAAGAATATGTGCTTAAAAGTAGCAAACCCTTTGTTGCCTTATTTTTTGTTGTGAGATAATCCAGACTAGAACCTTAGCCACGCCTTGAAGAATCTGAAGAAGATTAGTAGCAGAAGTGGAATCAAGTCCAGAAGTTGGCTCATCAAGAAGGACATATCAGTCTAGAAGTTGGCTACAGTTAGAGAGTAACTCAATCCAAGAACGCCTGCACTGATCATAATGATGTTGTGGATGAAATGGTTATATGAGCTTTTCGGTACATGTTTGCATCATCTGGTCAGATATACACCAAATGAAAAGCTTCCATGTTGTAATCGGCTTTATGGAACATGTATATCCTGGTATACTGTGCAGATGAGAATGGTTAGGGAAGTGAAAAAGGACCAAGTCATACGACAGGTCTACAAGCTAGTTACTAATTCAATGTGGTTGACAAAGGGGAAGTACTTACTAAAAGACAATATACATTTGTTATTATTATGCATTCAAATTCGACCCAAAAAAAAAAAAAAAATGAGCACTCTTTGTTTATAGAAGGATCGAAGAGTTTTTTTTTTTTTTGTCGACTACTAAAGAGAAGCAAAAGCTGATACAGCTAAGTCACATCTTAACATATGTTTATAAAAGCTTGGGAATAGAATACAGATGCATTCCAAGGGATCATCTTCCCAAACATTCTTTTATGTAGAGTCTGGGATTATCTCACAACAACAAATAATAAAAGGGTTTGCTACTTTGAAGCACATCTTCTTCCCTCTTGTAATTGTCAACCTAAATTCCTCTGGGTGTGATATTTCCTAAGTATTTACACCAAAAAGTCCACACCTTAACACCTCTTTGACACGATTGATGTGTATCTTTATAGCTGCTCCTGCTCCCCTCCTTGGCCTAATAGTTGTTGACCCAATTCGTTATGGCAGCTTGAGGTTGCTGCTGATAAGCAATGTGTGGGTGTCCGATGGGTTCAGCCATAGTCGTTGTGGTCTGTGGCAGTGGCGGTAAGGTCTGATACGTTCGTCGTGATCAACTTTTTTTGGCCATTAGAGCAGGAGCAACATATTAACTTGCATGACAAAATTCTTCAAGCCATCTCATCCTTGAGTCAGTTGCTCTATCGTGGACGACTGTTAGTCCAGCATATCTGGACCGGCGGGCGGCATTGCCGATTCACTGTGATATGGTTCATTTTGAAGATTGAGACGTCTGCTTCATTTTGCTTCATTTTGCGGATAAATAACTCTCCAGGCTACCAGATAAGTCGGGAGTTTGAAACAAAGCAAAGCAGGAGTATATAGATGAGTAAAGTTGGATATCAGAAGATGAGACCAACCTTCATGGCATGCCAGTTGGTGAAAAGGAAGGAGAGAGCCTATAAGGGAACTACAAAGCTTCAAGGACAACGGAGGCTTTTGTGAAGACTGAAAGAACAAAAGGTGCTTCTTCCCCTGGGTGTATAGTGGTCGGGACTATAGTATAACCCTTGGGATCAGGATCCAGAACCATTTCACATGATATCTCACGGGAATTCACATAGTCTGTTCCACCAACAGACTCATGAAGAAATATGTTGTAAGCAGCACGGCGTCCACGAGTTTTAAGAATCCTCATTCCAATGTAGAACAACTGCGAATCATGGCTTGATTGGTAGTTTCGAAATCCAGGAGTCGTTCTTGAAAAACCTACGCCCTGCAAGTAAGTAACCATTGGGAGAACGTGATTCACTTTACCAGAGGATAAGAACGATAAACAAAAAAAAGGTTTCCATCAAGAAAAAGCATGTGCCTGAGTTAATGTGATGAAAACATGAATCGGCAAAGATGCATCAGAACCAGTAGCCCTCAGCCGGAATTGTGGATTTTGATGCCATGAGCTATAATCTTGGCAGCCACCGGCACTGCAACCTCGCCATTGGCCATTGACTGAATACCGCATCTCACGAGGGTATACTCGACAAACATATATCGATCTAAAATGAATCTGGAAATCTTGCCAAGACATCCAGAATATACCTTCGTTTGACTGTTGAATAGAATGCACAGGATCAGTACGAAGACATACTTAAAATGAAGGAACCAGAGTGAGTACATGTTACATATATTTATGGGAAAGCATGCGTTTATGAGCACAATAGAAACCACCTGTGGAAGATGCTTCAGCTTGTGCTTCATCCTATCATTCCACTCTGGGGATGAATCTGACCAGGGACCATTCCACTCAACTTCATTGGCCCATGGATTTCGGATCTGAACAAGTCTGTGCCCATCCACCTCTCTCACCTGGAGACAGAAAGTAAGTAATTTTCCTAAACCGTGTTCCCCTACTCCGCGTATCACAAATGCAACTAAAGCAACATGGCATACCTGTAAGACGGAGTAAGCATGCCCTTGCACAATGCCACTGGAAGAAACATGAACATCAGATCCAGATGGACTTCCCGCACCAAGTAAAAAACCCTCTTGTTTAAAGCGTAACAGTTGAGACCATAATCTGCCACTTGCAAGATCAATTTGTGCTTGAGCACTCCTCAAGTCAATCTCCTCACCAGCACCTCCAGTTAGGTCAACAAGAGCGTCCTGAACCAGTCCCCCCTCCAGTGCCTCATAAGAACCATGGAGCTTGGCATAAGCTTTCTCCACTATGGAGACCCAGAGTTCATTATTCTTTTTGCTCGTAGCAAAGGCTGGTTTACCAGGTGATTCACATGGAATCCAGTCATCAATAACAACGGGAACCCACTCACCCTGCAAGATGAAAGCAGTTTAACTTGAAACCTCTGATCGTATGGAAATCATTTAGAGAAAGCTAAAAGAATCTATCATCAAGAGAGAAAGACAACGTAGTGAAATAAATTTTTGGGATAACAACCTGAATACAAAAACGAACAGTGTAGATTCCTTCCTCGTTGTATTCAGGAGTAATGATCACTTCAGATATTCGTGAAACCTCTGTCAGAACCGCAACGGCACTTAAAAACCAACAATCGCCCAAACGCCCCTATAGAACAAGTTAAACCAATCATAAGACTAAATCTCTTGGACCATTCTGAAACAAATGGGAACTTCGTCAAGAATAATATTTTGTGCATCAGAAGGAGAGGTATCTCATATTTAAAAAAGTAAATGATCAAACCTGGCAAACATCTGAAGGGTTTGCGTCCCCAGAGAACAGGCAGGCACCGGAATCACTACCGTTCTCTTTCACAATGGAATCAGGTCTCATCCATTCAGAAACAACCTGAATTGTGACAAGCTCAAAAGGTTAGAGTGCCCATCAAGTTGTTTATTATTAATCTACTTGAAGGGTACATGAAGAGTGAAGATGTTCAACCAATAACAGAAGAAATGAGAAAAAATACACAATCCCTACCTGTAATTTTGAAGGGGGGTTTTGTGTATCCACAAATAAAGAGCGATCATTTGGAGGAAACTCCTGGTCAGTAAACTGCTTCTCGCCTCGTGCAGAGAGAGCTTCTTTGACAGCCAACTCAACTGAACGCATTTTTTGATTTATCTCTTCTTGCGTCTCCATCCTGGGTTTCCTGTATCTTCTAGCAAAGGAATCAACACTAAATAGAAAATCCCGACCTGATCTTCTTTTCCTCCCGCTGGAATATTGTCCATCCCAATCTACATCATCCCTATCATACAGATCAACATCGGCAGGATCACTATCCCAACCATCAACCTGGTAATAGAGAAAAATAAGAACCAACGAGAATCGGTGTGAGTTTAAACATTAGCCCCCGCAAACATCAGAAAATCAATGCAACAGTCAATAGGAGGAAACATACTCTGGGGGGTGAATCCGTCCATTGCCAGTTGTCATCAGACAAATCAATCATGTCTAAGTCAGCCATGCCAATGGCTGCATGCAAAGAAGCGGCCTCATCTTCAGTTAAGCATTTACCCCAAAGGAAAACATCCATTATATGCATCTTTGACTCTGCTCCATCACTATCTGATCTGCCGAATGCATCGACATCTATAGGTGGCCTAACACCCAACCACACTTCAGCGCCTTGTTCCCATATGGCACTACCGATACTTAGAGGTAACCCAGTCTGGTAGCCATCAAACCCACCATCTAAGTAACAAGTAGCCTCTCCCAAATCAGCGTCAATTGTGATCGTCACTGTATGCCACCTGTGATGAGAACAAAAGTACAATGTATGACTATCACTGAAGATCAATGAGAACTATGTATTGCAACTGGAATAAAAATCTGACAATACGGAAACTGAGGGGAAAAATGGCAGACCTTCCATCAGTTATGCTGGTCGCACCAATATACCACTCTCTGGCAACGGTTGACTGCCTCTCACCTTTAGTGATTAACCTAAGCCCAACTTGGCCAGCCTCAATTCCTTGCTCAGAACCAGCAACCAGAATCTCCCAACATACTATCTTTTGAAATTCAGTGCCAAAAAGGCATACAGGTCCAGAATCAGGTTGGATCATTGCTGTAATGGAAAAGCTAATCTTCTGACTTTGACAGACACTTGAGTCCATTTCGCCGCAATGTTTACCACTTATCACCGGTTCATCGTCAAGAACACAAACTGCCCCAGCAATTCCAGTCTGGTAATAAATTTTCTTAGTTATTTCTCCGGTATTCAGCGTCATTAGAAAGTACACTTACACAAGGCAAAAAAAATAAAGAAATACCTGCTGTGCACGTCGGTCTAGTTGAGCAGTGCGTATCCTGCGTGCAATACCCGAGACTCGCTCTCTTGCAAAGGAATCCTCAAGGACAGAATCACCCCCGACAGCACGTATTGCAGCTGCCATGGCTGCTGCCTCTCTGCTACCAGCATTAGGAATCGATGGAATAAGGGATGCTTCAATTTCCTTCCATTTGCGCTCTTCCTTCTCCAAAAGAGCTTTCCTTCTTTCTTTACCTCTCCCTTCTTCTTCACGTCTCTGCATAAGGATTTCCTCTTCCATCTCTTTCTCTCTCAGATAACTTACAGAAAAAAAGATAGGCAACAAGTCTGAGTCTTCAGTTTCATTAAACCACATTGCTTAATTGAAAGAAACATGTACCTCTCTTGGATAATTTCAAATTGTCTTCTATCCTCTGGCTTCCATTTACTGATTTTTCTGGCACTCAAGTCAGAGAACCCAATGCTATCCAAGAAGAGTCGCAAGCGTACCTCATCCTACAACATCATAATAATCTCGTCTTAGAAAAAAAAAGTAGAGAATAATATATGAAACTTTAGAATCAGGACTCACCTGAACTCTCTCTGCCTTAGCTGTCAAACCTAACAATAGCAACAAATAACCACCAAACTTGTCCCACATATACACCCATTCTGTATCAATTGCCTCTTCCAGAGCCAAAACCCTTGCATGGGCACACATGTCTCTTCTGTAATCCACATTTGTAGATGGTTCATGACGGAATCTATTTCTGCATTGCATTCTGTAGAAGAACGATCCAGCAATTCTTTCTTCATTCCTGAGACGATCCCTTAACTTCATGACATCATCTCTAGGAAGCACAGAGTTCCCTGCTTTATCACGCATTGCAGAGGGGTCCCCAACCAGAAGAGCTGCAGAGCTGGCGGACCTTTGGGGAGCTGAATATGTACCGGATAAAGCATTTCTTGTCTGTCATTAAGAAATTGCAAAAGGCGTAAGAGATTATGCATCCAATAGAGCTCTATTGTATGTGAATCTATTAGACTAAGGCCAACAACAGAATATCAAAAATTATTTTTTAAGAGAAACACAATGAAAGACATCAGCATGTCACGTACTTTAGTGGCAGAACGAGAGATAGCTTGCACTACAGTATCCTTGCTAAGAAAACGTACAGCAACCTCCATCATCTGGAGACCATTAGAAGGAATTAGCAAAGAGAATACACAGCAGATATATAACAAAGGAAAATGAATCACCAACCAAATATCTTTATTCTAAGAAACAGATAGATCAAACAACAAGAAAACTAACCTCAAGAGTCAAACACGGACGAGAAACAGCAAACCCAAAAGCTACTACAAGGGTGATAGCTGATACAGCAGCACCAGCAAAAGGAGGATATATTATCAGACTAGCAACAACTCCCCACCCTTCTGTTGCCAATGCAATTCCATACAGGACGAGAAATGCAGCACTGAAGAAATCCCCAATGCAATCATCACAAAACAATATGAAAGTTCATCAGCTTTATCTTAAATTGTCACTATTTCAGAACAGCAAAGAAACAGATTAGGAGCAACTGTTTTAGAGTACTCAAGTGGCTGAACATACCTGACATTCTTTCCACAATCTGCATGAGCATCATAAACATACACTGGTAGTACCCTTGGAGAATATACCACAATTGGTGGGGATAGAAGAACCTACGAAAAAAACTAGTTAACACACCGTTTGGAACAGAAGAAGCCACAGTTATGTTGAAATCTTTGCATAAGGTTAATGAACTCACAGCTAATGCTCTTCCAGCCAACAGAAACAGGAATGTAAAATAACCAACAGATGCTCCAGCAAATGGTTTATCTGCAAAATAAACATGTATTAAAGTTCTGTAGCAGTAGAGTAGGTCTCACCTCTACAAAGAGTCTAAAATAAGAGAGGGGGAAATCCTCACTTTGAAACCATCCGACAAGGAATGCGGCCAAACCCAAAAGAAAGGCAAGAAAGCAAACGAAGGATGTCTGTTTCCTGGTCAAATAGAAATTGTTTGACGCCCAAAGATGGATAACACCAATTGCTACAACTATAAGGAGAAGAACTAAGAGGAAAGACACGCCTATCTGTTATATAAGAAACAGAAAAGATGTATTAGATGGATCAAGTTCAGCCAGAAACTTTGAGAATTGTATCAGCAATTTTGCACTTACTGTCCATGGTTTGACTACAATAATCACAGCTGCTATCGCACCAAAAAGAAGAAGAAGACCTATAGAAACAAACACATATACACCTCGAGATAGTATCCAACAATCATCTTTCCTGCAAAGAACAACCACAAAAACATTTAAAAGGCTAATTCACTGAAACTGAGTGTAAGATTTAATAGGCACTGAGAAGATATAGGCATGCACCATTTAACCATCCCACAGCATAGTGAAAGTAACGCCGGAATGCATGCAAGTGGAAGTAAGGCCGCAAGAAAATCGCCGTTTGTGGGCAGCTGATCATCTCTAGATTTCACAACCTCCCAATAAGATGTTCCACAAAATGCCACGAGAACAACTAGAGAGTAGATGAAAAGGCATATAAGGATTACTTAGAGAAGAAAAAAAGGCCACCCGAATATAGAGCAAACTAACAGAAACACAAATCACCTGAGAATATCATGAGACAGACAGCAGAAGAGTTGGAAAACCTATATGTTGCAAACCATGAGACCATTGGCAAAATGGCGGTAACTACTAAGGCAATTCCAGATGCCATTGCACAACCAAGGTATACGGAAGATGTATATGGTGACGTGAAGTTAGTTTCTGTGGCACTAAACAACTTGTACTTCAAATCATCCAAAGGTTTAGCAGATACAATTGCACCAAGAGCAATCACAGATCCCGCAAACACCACAACACAAATCCAAAGAATAATCCCCTAAAATGAAAAGAAACTTTATTTAGAAATATTTCTTTGATAAAGAGAGACGCTCGCCACAAGGTTAGAGAAAATGGACAGACCTTTGTCCTAGGAGATCGTGAATCTCTTGCTTGATTACCACATGATAATTGTGGAACCCAAAATTGATACCCATTATGAATCCATATGGGAACAGCAATAGAGAGGCATGCTGCCATGAGGGGCACAGTCAAGGATATTCCCAAAAGTACTGACGATTTACTGCAAATTTGAAGCAGACACGATTTTTGAAATGTTGACGTCAAAATATGACCATGCGAGAAAAGTTGGTAGCAGTTCAGTAAATGACACAATCCCTAGTACCTCAAGAAAGAGAGTGCCAATCCAACTGATGTGCTCAGCAGCCAGGCAACAAAGCCATACTGAAAACATAGAAACGGATGCTATTTAGAACACTTAACATCACATGGTATCTGCATTTTCCACAACAAGTACTAATGAACATACGAAACTACATTAAAAGAGAAACCATACCTTGCGAGATTTTGATGTCAATGCCAATTCCTCAACATGAAGCGACCGAAGAAAAGCCATTATTGAACAGGCAACAGGTGACAACAGGAGCACATAGAAACCAAATTCGTACTACAAATAGGTAAAAAGCGAGTAAGCAAAGATACAAATAACCTACAGTAATGTTACAAGTACCAACTTGAGAGGACGGGTAGCAATTTGCACCCACAACCAGACCCAAAAAAAAGTGCCAGCGACCTGAATAAGAGGGTGGAACTCACCTGTTGATGAGTAGAATTTATAATTGTGATGGTCTTCGGACGAAAAATGGCCACAATGATTGTTTCAAGCATAAAGACAAGGCTGAAGAGGCCCCATGCTCTTTCTGGTGTGCCCACTACATGGTGCAGAACAAGTCTGGAGAGCTTAAGCCACTTCTCGAGCCCCTGGAGCCTTAATTCTTCGGATAAAGAAATCTGATGTGGCAGTGTATTGTCAACACTGTTTGAGTCGATGATTGTAATATCTGTGTTGTCACGGTGATCTCTATCTGCATCCAAACTACTCCTCTGAAGTAATGCCAATATGGTTGGATCCAAGTTTTTTTCCTTCAACATCACAGCAAAGTTAGGGTCTAGCCCTTTGTCTTGCAACAAATTAGTCAGTTCAAGATCACCTTCTTTTGCTTTCTTTTTAAGCATCGAGGCTATCCTAGGGTCGTTTAACTGTTCCTGAAAAGCAAGAGCCAAATTCAAATCCAGGAGCTGCTGGTTTGCAGAATTCGATGTGCTAGACTCATAACCTTGGCTGTCAATGCCACTGCTTGAACAAACGACCAGGGTATTATTCTGATCGGAAACTTTATCCACAAAATAAGATGTTCCTGCTTCAGGCTCTTGGACCACAGAACGACATGAGCTACTACGTAAACCTAAGCTTGGTCTTCCACTTTCTATGCTTTTGTCACTATTGAACACCTCCTGAGAGCTGCCTGTTCGAGTTAGATTGTCAGTCGTGCATGATTCTGTAGTAGGATTAGCTTCGTTAGTAGTAGTACAGCCAGTATGTCCTGCATCGATACTACTACTTCTTTTAATACTTGAGCCACAACCATCTGAAGAACTTGATGAACTGTTCTGCTCTTTTCTTCGGAAACCTTCTCTCAAGCGGATCACTGTGCTCTGTAAGGCATCTCTTCTTGCAGCTGATGGGTCTGTTATCGATAGATGACGGGAAACAACAGCGCCTGACAGAACAGATGCTACAAAAATATAACTGATACAGTGCCCTAGGTACCTGCAACAACAGAAAGCATAATAAGTTACATGCCATGTAGAGGGAAAACTTTAATCAATATATAAGTAACAAGTTTTAGCTCAGAAACATACCAGTAGTGTATGCCAAAGCATATTAGGAAAAGACGGGATGTGCCAGCAACAAAAAGTGCCAGAACACGATTTTGAAGAAGCTTAAACCCATACAAGCATGCCCCAATATTCCAGTCTACATGAATATATCAAGCATGAAGATGAGTCAGAAATAATCCAACAGCCTGCTTCTGCTCCAAATAAATATAAACAAAAGTTATCTTTATACCAAGAACAATAACTGCAGCAGATGTAATGCCTCCGAGCCAACGTGATTCCCTGGCTGTGAGGCCATATAGGACCGAGTAGGCAAGAAGAACTATGAGCGATCCAAGGTACAGGAGGCCGAGATGTGAAGCCCTACAATTATGCAAGAGAAAAATAAGGAAATTTAGAATTACTTTCAAGAACAGCTAAGCAACGAATTGCATCTGATTAAGAAAAATATGCATTCCAACGCTAAGTGATGAACATATCATAAGCAAGAGAGTAATGGAAAATCACTAGGGTTACTAAGCCTGAGTCCTGTTTCGATTTTGGTTGGTTCCTAATACTTAATACCTTGTTGATAACACAATTCAGGATCAGTCACTAAGCAAGGGGCCAGCAATACCAGAAAATTATTAAAATTCTAGGTAAAGAGTAATAAGAACTTACCTGCTGGTTTGCCGAGGATACAATTCATTGGGATCAGGTGGTTCTGGCAAACAAGCCACAGGGCCCATCTCTATACAATCTGAATAAGCAAATTTGTATGCCCTCCTTACATATTCGTCCACATCTAACCCATTTCCTGCAGGATGGTAAAATTCAATCAAAAATTCAACAGTTAAGAGTGAGGCTGGAAGTCAAAACCCTAGCATGTCAATCGACACAAAGGAGCAGCTTTGCGCTATTATGAAGAATTGAGGAGACTGGCTAAGTTGATTATCCCACAAATTACATGTTAATTAAGAACTGGGAAGCCATGGAAGGACTGGGAAAGCTTTACCATTAAAGACCATGCGGCAGATAAACAGCATGTTAATTGCCAACGCGATTGCCGATACACCGAAAAAGAAACCAGAAGGAGAATACTGCTGAGATGCATGCGCACCAGCCGTAACATAGACAGCACAAAGCTCATAAGCACAGAGTAAGGCAACACCAAGAAGGAGAAGTAAAGCGACAGCTCCTGTTCCACACCAAGAAGAAGAAAGTAAGAAGCAGGTTCAATAGTACATTCACAATGTATAAGCACTAAGTGCCATAGGTATTATCGATCACAAAATGCGAAAGGGATCTTGTGAAATGAAATCAGAAAAAGTTGTGCTTGTGAAACGTACTTGAGCTTTGCCACTGTGTCCTCCACCAAAGCATGATTGAGTAGAATGCCAGTAAAAGCGCTGTTCCAGCCATTATTATCGCAAGCCCAATGATATCTCGATCCAATATCACAATCAGCCAACCACCCCATCCTATCAAGATTGCAATTGGGGACACTACCACAACCCAAGCAACAAGAGATAGAAACCCACATAGTGCATCTAACTGAGGACCTTGCAATACTTTTGGCCATTTTCTAGCAAAGATCCAGCTGCAAGAAACAGAACGCATTCCAAACTCGTTGACTCAACTATAATTCTAGCTCAATAATACACAGAAATAGTAACTCTACGGATTCGATATCAAAGCAACACACCCAAATTTGTATGGACTTATTATTACCTATAGAGCCGCCATGGCCGCCAATTAACTGCCCAGAGTATCCAAAACGAACCCGAACCGAAAACAGCGAAAAGGGTACCCGAAATTACACAAGCTAGTAAGACTCCTCCTTCATCCCCTTCCATGGCTTCTTCTTCCACCTACAACAGCATGCAACTCGGGAATCAAAATCCCATCACGGGGAAGTTAAAGCCTCAAGCTTGCAAGGAAAAACTCGAATCAAACCGATAACACTTTAATCAAGCTGAAATGGGGATCCATACCTACTAGACCGAAATGAGCTTACTGTACAGTGGCATGACGGTGAGACCCAACAAAATTCAGAATTTCAAGCGAAATGAGCCATCTTGGGCACAGATTTGGGGCTTTTCTCTTCACTAGGGCTTTAATTTCAGAGAATTAAGCTGGAAAGTACAGAAAGGAGAAAGGAGTCAACTAAGTTAGGGCTCACTCTTGAGAAATTGTGAGCTAAAATGAGAGTCCTTTAGGGTTTTTCTTGCTTTTTTGTGTAAAAATGTTGAAACTTTTTGAATAAATCTCAGAGAATTTTTCTCAGGTTTTGGGAATGGATAGAGAGAAGGTAAGATTAAAACCCTACCCTCGAATGTGTGTGAACTGTGAACCGTAAGTTAAAAAAAAAAAAAAAAGCTTGTAGCTTTTTCTCTTCTCTTCTCTCTCCTCAAAGAACGACGTATTGTGTAGAGAGAGAAAAGTGCTTGTGGAAAATAAAAACAATTATTATAAAAATAAATTAAAAAGCTATGGTTCTGTCTGAACAAAACGTTACATATGCGCGTGAAAGCTACGTACCAATAAAATATCAAGTGATGGAAACGCACTGAGTGTTTATTGGTCAGTGGCAATGGAATGATTTGAGCATTTTAGATAAGAATTTAGCAATATCAACCAAACTTATGTATGTTCTTAATTGTTTTCTAAAAAAAAAAAATTATGTTCTTCAGTTACCTATCAATAAATTACACAGAATATTTTAGATAACACTTACTTTACAGTTCAGAGTCTTCAGACTTCAGACGGCAATACTGAATGCACAAAACAAACAAGGTTTATTTTATACTATAAAAATGAATTTTGTGTGATTAAATGATAAAATAGTACCTAACCCATCATTTTATATGACATAATTACCAAACAATTACAATTAAGCCTATTCAGGTTATACGCTCAAAGCTCATAACCAGGAAAAAGAAGTGGAATACCAATGTCTTTGTCACGGGATTTTAAAAACACTTTAATATTAGAATTTAAATGTTTTCTTGTTCATAAATTCATTAATCCCAATTTCAAGCCAATTAAGTCAAAGATAGTCTACTGAACCTAGATGACCATATTGATTTTCAAAAGGCAGATCCGGTATAATGAAAAAGATAAATTTACATTTATTAGCATATGTAAAGTATTATCAGGGTTATAAGAAGTAAAGTCTTGTTTACAAGGAAATTGATGTTGTAAATTCTAAATATATTTCCATAAATTTCTGCAAACTGTATATGTATTACTAATAAGTTCTTAGTGCTCATTTATGAAGTCTGTTGTTTTTTTTTTTTTTCATTTCTACCAAACCTATAATGTGGAAAAAGTGGAAAAAATATCATCCAAAAGAGAGTTCAGGAATCAGTCATCACCAAATAAAATGTTCAACTGCAACCCATGATTACTTTTTAGACCTCTCTCTCTCTCTCAGCAAATGTGAAACCAAAACGTTACAACAAAAAGTAATGAGAAAACAAAATACAATTTATAATTGTCAAAAAGGGAATTTAGAGAGTAGGTTTTACGGAGAAGTGAAAATTTTTTTTTTTTTTTTTTTTTTTTTTTGTTTTTGTGCAAATACGGAGAAGTGGAGATTAATTCACTAATTCAGGCAAAAGTTAATTTTAATTTTCTGAAACTTTTAGTGAAACTTCTTAGTTAGAGTGAGAAAGAGAGATTCATTCACTTGATTAAAGAAACGACAATACAAAGGAGACAAAGTAAGATTACACTAAAGGCCAAAGTTTCTGAATTTTTCAAAGAAACTTCAGCCACACCTTCCTCTTCTCCATCTACTTACATGGAGAAGAAGAAATCATACAAACTTCAAAACTAACGTCACATAACTTTTACCATCCCTAAAACTACCTGAGAACGCGGATTGAGTAACTGTGTGTAGAACGAAACACGGTGAATTCACAAGACAAGACAACCAGCCAAATACACTACGTGGTAGCCTAGTTTTATGGACAGTTCTGGTTTTTACCAGGACCTCCATAGTAGAAGTAATGACCCCAGTCATCATTGTTTCCTGGTTGGACATCATAACAGTTGGACTGTTCAGTGAATGTTCCAAGTCCTTTAGGTGCCTTGAGGTTGTTTGACGAATCAACCACCTGAATGTTCCTGAAGTAACTTGCTTTGCTAAATCCTTCTTCTGGAAATCTACCACTCCCCATTTGTGTTGAAGTGTGGTGACCATCTGACTGCGAGTTCACTACCTCTCCTCCCCATTCAATCATCGATGCACTTTCTGTTAAGTAGGAGAAGAGAAACGACGGCCAATATCCTAACACATAGCCGTTCCCAAATTGCATCCACCAGTGTCCCTCTTTTGGATCCTGTGACAAATTTCACAAACCATTTTCAAATCAGTTAACACAGAAAGATTTCAGCTTTTCTTGTCTTTTGTATTGCACTTAAGCTCATCTCTTTAAGGATTAACTAACATACCTTCCAGATCAGAATACTGATATCGTACTGCGAGTTACGATATCCAGAGACCGGGGAAATGCTTGCTCCCATTGCTATGTCACTGTTGATTTGAATAAAACCAGAGCAGAGAAGGTTGTAGCAACCCGTAGCTTGATATGCATCACTCTGCAAACATGTTTAGGAAAATAAGAACTGTAAGCCAAAAACAGAAGTACATGAACATAAGAACTTGACTAGAATAATAATTCACGAACTCACAGTCCAGTAAGTGAAGAGTCTAGTGTTATTGTCACCATACAGATCCGGGCTCACCTGTAGTAAAGCAACAAGAATCAATACACAAATCATATTTCACATTTCTTAGATATGAAACGATGAGACAACAATGGCGTACCTGCCAACCAGCTTCAATGCTGTTAAGATCCTGTCCAAATGAGCCACCAAGAAGCCATATCTGTGACAAACTGAACTCGTTCTGCTGCTGTATCTTCGGCTCCCACACATTTATAGTCGCTTTAGCTCCATAGTACTTGTCTCCTTCCACATAAGCTATGGCATGCTACGATTCAAGAAACCAAAACATCAGAACACATCTCAGATCAAGAAACCAAACTTTCACAACGCCACACTTGACTTGACTCACCTGGTGACCACTTTGGTTGATGAGGTCAGGCTCTGCAGATTTAGGTAAAGGAACAGATCTACGCTTCTTCTTGCCATATCTTTTAACTGAACTAGCCCTCAAAACATCATCTTCCTTTGTCCTCCTCATGGGAATGGTTCCTTCAGCGCATTTACCGTATCGATGCCATAACTGAGGGATATGATGCATTTCCTTTTCGTTTGATTTGGTAGACACTTTGCTGTCATCAAAGAGACCTTCAGGATGGTAACTAGGCTTCATCTAAAGAACAAACACAGTATATATTAAACATCGGCACACTTGTAACACAAATCTAAAGAAAGTTTTCACAAATAAACATCAGTTTCTCTTTCTCTGGACCTGAATCTTGTGGTCTTTGAGGAAAGGATGATCAAAAGCTGGTTGCTTTGAGATAGGAACACAGTCAATCACATCACCATCTGGGCTCTGTTCGACACAGTCAAGTAAGAAACTTTCATCAAAACAACAAAAAAACTCAATTTTTGTAGCATTTTTCGATGTAATATAGCTAGAAAATGATTATAACCATAACTTTATATGAAATCGCAAGACAAATGTTTAATAAGTGTTCAATTAGTACAAATAATTAAAAAAAAGGTGAAACTCATCATGTGAAGTAGGAGAGAGAAATCAGGAATCATCAGATTATGATAATGTTTCCAGATTTTCAATCCTTTTGCTTAGCCAAAATCAATCCAAATAGAAAACCCCAAAAACACTCAAACAAGAAGATAGATTTGCTCTTACCTGAATGCTCTTGACAGCAGGTTTGTTCAACCTGTTCAAGTGTT
>OVBJ01000937.1:0-37890 GCA_900406535.1 Noccaea bulbosa | reverse complement strand
AATGGTGGACGGAGTAATCGCTGACGGTCCCTAATCTTCTTTTGCTGCTCTGCTTCGTATCGCCGAATCCTCTGCTTCCCATAATTATCAAAGTGCTTAGCCCTAACCTCTCCACCTCCAAACACAGCCTCTCTTTCATATCCTGATCCTTAACGATGTAAATCTTAAAAGGGATCTCCGCCTCGACCAAAGGCTGAGCAACGTTGCTCACTTTCTTGTTAGTGAAAATGTCGAAATCATCCTCTTGCTTCCTCTGAGACTCCTCGTTATCCGGGTCCCACTTCGGCGACAGGTTAATGGACGACGGAGAACGACGGCGTCTCCTGATCGGAGATTGTATAAACAGTCCATTCGACTGTGTAGGCACTCTTTCGCTCAGATCGCTGAGCTCGAGCTGTCAGTGCCGATCGGAAATCTGGGAGAAGACGGCTCCACAGTGACTACCGTCGGCGACTTTTGCTCGGACATATGAGATTGCCATGAGGAGAACTGAAAATTGAGCGAGAGAGATTTGTATTTGTAAGATAAAACGTAGTCGTTGTTGAACGGATGAAGTGTAAAAAAATTTCATTAAAAAAGCTTACTAGTATTATTTAGAATGTTTCTATTGGCTGGACATTTTTGCGAGGTGTCAGCTCCTCCCTGCTTGAAAAAGCTGATGTGTCATCACGTGGAGTGACACAGGGGTTTTAATGAAAACCCTTAACTCATACTCTGCTTTGTTAACAGGCCTGAAAGCTGAAGTCAATTTTGCAAAATTCATTATTTTGTAAGATTTTGTTAAGGTTTTTCCTTATATGGGCTTTCTCGTTCGCATGGCCAAATGTTCCAAGAAAATATGCTTGGGAAATAACTTCACCAATTTCCTTTTGTCAACGATATTACGTTTAATTATTTTTAGTCAACGATACATCGTTAATTAGCAAAATAATAAAATAATATACATCGTTAATAATTGAGATATCAGAACGAAAACGCTGTTAACGTGCAAGTCTAATCTCATGACGCCACCGAAGGAATGCGACTTTAATCTGATTTTGAAGTTAGTTAACATTTAATAATAAAACTAATCATTACACAATGTCTTGCGTTAAGAAAATATTTTACACTAAACATTGTTTTGGCATATTCGCTTGACCTCCAAGCGAGAGCTACTCGAAATTATCCCAAGGCGTTGGAGAAACTTTTATTCTTNCTTGTTTTTCAAAAATGAAGAATCCCCCAAGGATTTTTTTTTTTTTTTTTTTGTCAAAAGAATGAAAGATTCTAAAAACAACAAAAATTTTATGATGAAAAATGACTAGCGAGACATAGAAAGACGTTAAAACCATAGTATGTTCATGGGAAATTCAAAACAAACCATTAAAAAAAGATTCGATCGTGGAACCAAGATATATAAAAGTAAAAAACTACAATCCTTTGATAGACAATGTCAAAGCTTATCCTTCACGTTAACAAATACTTAAGTATTTGGTTTCGAACTTGCTTGCAAGTTGCAATGCATAATAAAGTAAGCAGCCAATGTCATGTATTGAATCAAACGCAAAGACTTTCTCAAAACAGAGGAAAAACAAAGAACCTGAAAAAAAAAAAAAAAACAGAGATTTGAATCTTGAGTGAAGCTATGGAGATTAAGGTTGACGAAGAAGCTGGAATCAATAGTGCTCGTCACATGATCGGAGAAGAGAAAGTTCCACTCCTGGAGGAAGATCGAATTCTGATTCAAAGTCGAGAGTTTCCTGCAATAGAAAGGAACACTTGGATACAAAAAGCAATAGGTCAAACATTTCAGACAACAGCTAATCTAGCTAATCTCCTACCTACAGGGACAGTTCTTGCGTACCAGATCCTATCGCCGATTTTCACAAACGCTGGAATCTGCAGTCTAGCTAGCAGATTCATGACGGCATCGCTAGTTTCCATCTGCGGATTCTCTTGTTTCATACTCAGCTTCACAGATTCTTACAAGGATTTGAATGGAAATGTTTGCTACGGATTAGCAACAACCAATGGCTTATGGATAATCGATGGCTCGGCTTCTCTTCCTCAAGAACGCTCCAAAAGCTATGGGTTAAGGTTTATAGACTTTGCGCACGCGTTCATGTCGTTTCTTGTGTTTGGAGCTGTGGTTATGTTTGATCAGAATGCGGTCAAGTGTTTCTTCCCTCAACCATCTGACGAAGTTGCACAGATTCTCACAGCTTTGCCTGTAGCCATTGGAGTCTTTTGCAGTATGTTGTTTGCTACGTTTCCTACTACACGTCATGGTATTGGTTTTCCTCTCTCTGCTAAATGATGTTCTGATTCAAAAATAAAAATCTGATTTGTAACCCCTTTAGATTCTGATATTCTTTGTTGCATCTTGAGATGATCTCTTGAATATAATGTTTCATTGTTTGTGTAAATTGCTTTATCCGACATGTTCATTTTTAGCTGTCTTCATTCAAAAATAATGCCACTAAGATTACATTCTTTTTGTCAGAAAAAAAAAAAAAAAACACTTTTTAAAAAAACGAAACTTTTATGATAAAAAATGACTAGACGAAGAGAGACATAAACATTCAAGCAAAATGGTAATGGGAAAATCTAAATCAGAATCACATTACCAAACCTTTTTAAAAGATTCAGTAATGAACCATCATCTTACTTTTCTTAGAAAACTATAATCCTTTTAATATAAAGAAAATTACAAATTAAAAGCATTTGGTATTGTATTTATAGTTATTTTGTTCCTTTTTCGAATGTAAGAAAAATGAATTACATAAAATGAAGAATCATTTAGTACATAAATATGAAAACAATCTAGAAAAAAATCTGAAACACTGAGGCAGCAAATCCAATGCCAACAGAAAAACCAATAAACATATAAGCAAAAAAAATCATAATAATAAATTATTTTTTTTTTAATAAAATAAGCAGCCAATGTTATGTATTAAATCAAACCCAAAATTTTCTCAAAACAGAGGAAAAACAAAGAACCTGAAAAGAAAAAGAAAAAAAGAGATCTGAATCCTGAGTGCAATTATGGAGGTTAAGATTGATGAAGAAGCTGGAATCAATAGTGCTCGTCACATGATCAAAGAAGAGAAAATTCCACTCTTGGAGGAGGAAGATCCAATTTTAATTCAAAGTCGAGACTTTCCTGCAATAGAAAGGAACACTTGGATACAAAAAGCAATAGGTCAAACATTTCAGACAACAGCTAATCTAGCTAATCTCCTACCTACAGGGACAGTTACGTTCTTGCTTACCAAATCCTATCGCCGATTTTCACAAACGCTGGAAACTGCCGTTTAGCTAGCAGATTCATGACGGCATCGCAAGTTTCCATCTGCGGATTCTCTTGTTTCATACTCAGCTTCACAGACTCTTACAAGGACTTGAATGGGAATGTTTGCTACGGATTAGCAACAACCAACGGCTTATGGATAATCGATGGATCGGCTTCTCTTCCTCAAGAACGCTCCAAAAGCTATGGATTAAGGTTTATAGACTTTGCGCACGCGTTCATGTCGTTTCTTGTGTTTGGAGCTGTGGTTATGTTTGATCAGAATGCGGTCAAGTGTTTCTTCCCTGAACCATCTGATGAAGTTGCGGAGATTCTCACAGCTTTGCCTGTGGCCATTGGAGTCTTTTGCAGTATGTTTTTTGCTACGTTTCCTACTACACGTCATGGTATTGGTTTTCCTCTCTCTGCTAAATGATGTATTCATTCAAAAATGTAAAATCCTCATAACCAACCCCTTTAGATTCTGATATTCTTTGTTGTAATCTCGAGTTGATCTCTTGTATAGAATATCTCAATGTTTGTGTAGATTTTTCCATCCAACATGTCATTTCAGCTGTCTTCATTTAGAAAACTACAAACTAAAAAAGCATTTGTTATTGTGTTTATAGTTATTTTCTTCTATATCTGTTTGAATGTAAGAAAACTGAATTACAAAAAATGAAAAGCATTTAGTTTGATAAAATATGAGAAAAAAAAACATATGAAGCACCGAGGCAGCAAATCAAATGCCAACAGAAAAAAACCACTAAACATATTAGCAAATATGATAAATTTTATTTTTACAGAATTCGTCTTTTTCAGTTTCTTGCGACTCTGTCACGTTTTTCTTGCGACCGTGTGAGGTTAAATAATTTTCCGGACCACTCAAATGGTACGGTTCCCTTGTATAAGCCAATCACTTCAAGATAAGATGGCCCCTACAGTCACAAAACCTAACCAAACGTTTAAAACTATTCAATTATGTAAACCAAAAACATTCCTCTTAACAGACAACTAAATCAAATCTTGTGCTTAACTTAAACAAAGCTGTTCTTCAGAAGGACGTTCCCAAAGCTACAAACTACAGTTTCTGGATTTCGCGCATGCCTATATGTCGGTTCTGGTGTTTGGAGCCGTGGTTATGTTTGATCAAAATGTGGTCAACTGTTTCTTCCCCGAGCCATCAGCTGAAGCAGCAGAGCTTCTCTCAGCTTTGCCCGTAACCGTAGGAGTCTTCTGCAGTATGATGTTCGCTACATTTCCTACTACATGCCATGGAATCGGTTTTCCTCTCTGCTCATTGCTAAACGATGTTCTGACTCAAAATGTAAAATTCTCATAAAGCTTTCGGAATCTGACCTTCTCCGTTGTATCTTTGTCCTTTACCACTCTTCTGAGATGATCAAAATATCTCAACGTTTGTGTAAGTTGTGTAAGTTTGTTTCAGCTGTCTTCAATCCAATCTTCTTTTGGCACATAAATCTCCAAATCTCTGAGAATAGTTTCTGAAGCTTCTCCTACAATCGTTTTATCCAATGTGTGACCTATAAGTATCTTCCAAGTTCCTTTATTTGGAATGCACCCATCAGCCACTATCTCGTTAACTAGTTGAACGGCTTTCTGAAATTCACCCTTTTTGCACAAACACTTCACCAAAGAGTCTAATGTTTCAACCTCAACCGAGATGCCTCTACTCCTCATGCTTAGATACAGAGAAAACGCTCGGCTCGGATGACTTGTACAAAGACCTCGGGCTACTTCATTACTTGTCTTCACATGGATGTTCCAAGTTAAACGATTCGGAGTTATTCCCCCAAGAATCATCTCGTCAAGGAAATTAGCAGCTTGGGGAAACTTACTGATAGCACAGAACCCATTGATTACTTTTCCATATAATCCAGCATCAGGTTTCAAACCCTGAAGATTCATTCTATCGAGAAGCTCAACGGCTTCTTGAATCTTCTGCTCCTTACAAAGACCAGTGATCAAAGTGCTATAGGTTACCATGTTTGGCCTGCAGCCTCTGGTCACCATCATCTCAAATAACTCCATGGCTTGCAATGGTCGTCCGTCTTTGCAAAGACCGTCCATCAAAGAGCTATAAGTGAACACATTCGGCTCGATGCCTTTACTCTTCATCTCTTCCAGAAATCTCACTGCTTCCTCAACGTTTTTCGATCCGCACAAACCGTGGATCATAGAAGTGTAGGTAACAACAGTTGGTGCACAGTCTTTCTCAACCATCTCCTTAAATAGCTTCTTCGCCTCGTCTATCCTCCCAAACCGGCACAAACCACTAATCAAGGTTCCATATGTGTAGGAGTCCGGATCACACCCTCGTTTAGGCATCTCAAGAAAAATCTTAAGCCCAGCATCCACTGTCCCGTCGTTTCTGCAGAGAGCTTTGATCAAAACATTGAGGGACGCAACGGTAGGAGGCAAACCCATCTCTCTCATATTCTTGTAAAACTTGAAAGCCAGGTTCAACTGATTCTCTTCCACAAGAATAGCGAGAACAGTAACGTAGGACTTCTGGCTAGGATCACAGTCGAAATCTTTCATCTTGTGGAAAACTCTCAAAGAATCAAATGGCCTATGAACCCTACCGTACCCTCTGCATATCGAGAGCAATGTGTCTTCACTAACAACACAGTTCTCAATCTTCATTCTTGCAACCAGATCTTCAGCTGCTTTGAATTTATTCGCAGAGACCAACCTCGAGACCATGTAACCGAAGGAGCTCTGATCATGTAAGAACCCATTTGCGTATTCTGCGGTCGCGGAATCGAAGACTGCAGTCAACTTCTCAACGTCTTTCTCAGCTCGCATCAGTTTGATAACCTGTGAAGGTGTGATCTCTTTTGACCACTTGAACATCTTCGCTTTGCTACCCATTTCTATAAAAAAACGACGCCTTTCTACAATAAAGAGAACGAAAAGAAAAAAAAACGATTATAGAAAAATGGCGACTTGCAAAACCTCTGCTACGCATTACGTCGAACAGTTTGTGCGCATTAACACTTCTACAAGCCTCTAACCAAAACAATAAAACACAGGCCTGATAAATCATTGGATCATTAAAACTATACTGATAGAGGGAGCAAACAACATGTACAAAGGATGATCTCACTAACATTTTTCTCGTCTGTCTCTGAGATTACGCGGGTTAATCCAAGAACTTGTCTGAGTTATATAAGACCCTTCTCAGTATCTCACGAAAATCGAAAGAAGCAGCAATGAAACTCGTTACGAGCTAGAAGATGAATCAAATCGCCGGAGAAAAATCGATAACCAGTTTGGCGACTTGGACTAAGGATTATCGTAGGGTGGGAAAGACAAATAAACACGGCGGGCTTTTCCAAATGGGAGACTTTTTTAGCTGAGTCTCTGGATGATTTAGAAGGTCTCTCTCTATTTATTTTGAAATTAATGATTACGAAACGCCCAAAATGAAGTAAATGTGTATGTAGATTTTGTTATTTCTGTATAAATTTGAAAATATTTACAATTTATTATCCAACTACCATTATTGTTTTTTTTTTGTTAAAAAGAACCATTATATTTAGTTTTTTTTTAAATTTTAATAAAGTATTATTATTTTTGTACAGCTTTTAATTAGTATAATAAAATCTAGAAACATGGCACACTAATAACCAATAAAAATAAGTAAATGAAAAGCTGCAAATCAAATGCCGACATTTAACAAATAAATACAAGGAAATTAATTTTTTAAAAAATTATTCATATCTTCAAAACAAGTAAATTTCATATAAAAAATCTACTTTCTTGTGACTGTCACGTTCAATAATTTGAAGACCACTCAACACAAGTAAATAAGTGGGAGAAACAGAACAAAAATCTACATAATTTCCATTATTCTTATCTCCAAAATGAGAAAAACAACAAAGAAACCATAAGAAACAACAGATGATGATGATATGGAAATTCGATTGGCTGAAATTCACTCAGTCTCTTAAGCCATCCACCTCAAGATAAGATAGGTCCCACAGTCATCCAATCTGAGCCACTATCTTAAGATTCTTATCTAATCGCATCACTCGCCACCGTCAGATCATATTACACCCCCAAACATACTGTAACACCATACATCGCGATACACTCGATTAGCCCTCTCTTAGGATAACCAAAATCATCGTAGCCGTCCGATCACGAAGTCATCCACTCTTGAAATACGCGACAACCTCATATTTCGCTTCCTTCCCTCTCTCACTGTCAGAGAAATTTTGTGTAACCGCTGAGGAAAAAAAATTTCGAGATGGAGTCACGCGTGCTGTTACGCGCCGCCGCACCGGTCGCCGGCTTACCGCAGTTGAGACGACCGATCGTAGCGATCCACCGTCAATTCAGCACTGCGTCGTCGTCGTCGTCGTTCGCGGCTTTCGCTAAGCCGATCGGAGCAATCGGAGAGGGAGCGAATTTGATCTCCGGTCGTCAGCTCCGTCCGATTCTCCTTCTCGACAGCTCGCCGGAGAAACGAGAGATTCTCAAGCCGGTTAGAGCCGCCGCTGCCGAAGGTGGAGAATCCGCTGGGTAAGAATGAGGTCCGTTTCTGGCTCACTCGGTGTTGACTCGTTTGACTCGGGGTGGTCTGACTCGTTTTATTTTCTCGCAGGGAGACGAAACCTGGAATCCTCGGGAAGTATCCGTGGCTCGTCACCGGATTCTTCTTCTTCATGTGGTTAGTGTCACTCATGCGCTTACTATCTCATAACATGCGCATGTGATAAGGCGCACTGTAGCAGTTTTCTTTTACCGCCAAAGTTTAATAGCGTGAAATTTACGGTTTTAGCCCCTGTCGATTTTTGGATCTTTTGCTATTACAGGTACTTCTTGAACGTGATTTTCAACATCCTTAACAAGAAGATCTACAATTACTTCCCTTATCCCTAGTAAGTAAACACATTTACATTTTAAATGGTGTCTAAAATTTTTTTTTTCATCTCTGTTAATTTATTTGTAAATATAAGTTTTAGAGGTTATTCACTTATATATGATGGAACCATATTCTGTTGGTCCAATGAAAATCGAATCTGAATAATCAAGAGAATCCACTTTTTTTATATAATATAAGTTACATTTTGTCCCTTTTCAGTTTTGTATCGGTTATTCACTTGTTCGTTGGAGTTGTATACTGCTTGATTAGCTGGTCCGTGGGCCTTCCTAAACGGGCCGTAAGTACTCTTCTACACCTTTTATCAGTCTACTTTACAATTTCTAAACATATGCAAAAATGAAAAGACTGTAAAATAAAAAATAAAAAGCGGGATGGCAAAATGTGGGGCGTTCCGAGAATCGAACTCGGGACCTCTCGCACCCAAAGCGAGAATCATACCACTAGACCAAACGCCCATTTGATAATATACCATTAATATTCTCTCATGTTTATTCTCTTGATGGTTGCAGCCAATTGACTCGAACCTCCTCAAGGTATTGATACCAGTTGCAGTGTGTCACGCCTTAGGCCATGTCACTAGCAACGTTTCCTTCGCAGCCGTTGCTGTCTCCTTCACTCACACCATCAAAGGTACTTAATTTTCCTTTGAAAAGGATTTGAAACTTATACTATAACAATATCTAACNAAAAAAAAAAAAAAAAAAAAAAAAAAAAATATCTAACATGTATCTTGTTCAAAACGCAGCGCTGGAGCCATTCTTCAATGCGGCTGCTTCTCAATTCGTTCTTGGACAATCCATTCCCATATCACTATGGTTGTCTCTACTTCCTGTTGTTCTTGGTAACCAACTCAAATATAAACTCTCTTGTTTCTTGTGACCTAAGTTTTCTCGGATTAACCCTTATAAAAAAAACTTGCAGGAGTTTCCATGGCTTCGCTTACCGAGCTATCATTCAACTGGCTCGGATTCATCAGTGCGATGATCTCAAATGTCTCTTTCACTTACCGAAGCATCTTCTCCAAGAAAGCCATGGTTCTTGCTTGACTCATCTTCACACCACTATTTTAAGTGTCTCATATCAAGTTTTGGTTTTGAAATCAAGATTGTGTTCGTACGATTTTGCAGACTGATATGGACAGTACAAATGTATACGCTTACATCTCCATCATCGCTCTCTTCGTCTGCATTCCTCCTGCCATCATCGTTAAGTGTTTTTTTGAATTCACTCGTTATTATTTCTCATTAGTTACGTGTGAGAGAAGCAATTTTATTTATTAGGGTTTGTTGGTTATTTTTTTATGGTTAGGTTGAAGGGCCTCAACTCTTGAAACACGGTTTCAGCGACGCCATTGCGAAAGTCGGAATGACTAAATTCGTCTCTGATCTCTTCTGGGTTGGAATGTTTTACCATCTCTACAATCAGGTGATTTAAATTCAAATTCCAAAAGGTTTTTTCAATAATCTTTAACCTCAAACGTGCGTTTATAAAAGGAAAGTAAAAAACCTAAGAAAACCGCGGTTGCATGCAGTTGGCTACTAATACCTTGGAGAGGGTCGCACCGCTCACTCATGCGGTTGGAAACGTTCTGAAACGTGTGTTCGTCATCGGTTTCTCCATCGTTATCTTCGGTAAAATACCACAACCCTGTTCATGTTCATCTATATTTGACACAAATGAAACAACTAATGTATTTTTTAAAACAATTATTTTTAATTCCCAGGAAACAAGATATCGACGCAGACAGGTATAGGAACTGCAATAGCCATTGCTGGAGTTGCAATGTACTCGGTCATTAAGGCCAAGATCGAAGAAGATAAACGGGTCAGTTCATTATTCACAGTCACTTTCAACCAAAAACATTGTATATATAAATTTTTTGAGGAATGTATGATTAATGTTAGAAATTGATTTTTTTTTTTTTTTTCTTTCTTTTGCATCAGAAAGGAAAGACGGCATAGATAGCGGCAGCAGACGGCGGTCGACGGTTGCATAAACATTTCCTCCGATGGATATTTATATCATAAATAACCAAAATGCAATAGTATATTGTATTGTACCATCAACCACTGTTTTCGAATTTTTCTTCTCTTTCCTGTTTGCTTTTTAAAAGTCACATATAATTTTTTTATTCTGCGTCTTTTGCTTTCAATGGAGAAAAACATTGTCATTTCTTCTGATTTGCAATTATCTCGACAGGTGAAGAGTACAATAATGTATATGTTTGCTCTTCTTTTGGACCATACCATCATCATCTTAGATCTAAATATTATCTTTTGACAGATAAGAATTTGATAATGCCTTTTAAGGATTGTATATATAGATTTTATAATAAAAAAAAATAGATCTAAAAATATGTTTTAGACTGGTAAATGGGTTTACTTGTTGGCTGTTGCAGTAAAAAAAAAGGGTTACTTGGATTAAATTAAATTTCTCTAAAGGCGTGTAACATTATACTTTCGGTGGGCGATCATTCGAATGCTTTTCCACAAATCAAGGAACCGAACTAATGGGGAGTCTTTTAGTCGCTTTCTCATATCATTCGTTTGTCAACTCTTNTTTTTTTTTTTAAAAAAAAAAAAAAAAAAAAAAAAAAAAAAACTCTATCGTTTTAATTTTGTTTTACCTAACGTTTACTGCATGAAAAACTATTTCCAGTTAACTCCACCAAACGTTTGGTTATATATAAATCTCTACTCGACCAACTTAAACCCAAGAAAAATGGCACCTCCACTTAAACTCACAACTATTCTCTGTTTCACCTTCTTCATCATATCTTTCTTGCTTACGCAAACACATGCAAAAAACCTCCAAACCATAACCGAACTAACCGATCAAAAACAGAGTGTACCGATGCAAGAGAATCACGGGAGCACAACTGATGAGGAAGAAGAGCAAGAGCCAGTCTTTGTCCGAGATACAGGACATGGTTATGGTCTCTATGGTCGCCATGAGGGCGACACCAACAATGAAGAAGATAACTCAAATAATATAGACGACGACAATGATCAATTTTACTATAGAAGTGACGCTTATGGGAACCGTAATGGTAGATTCTAAGTCAAGAGATTTCGATTTGTACGTTTTTGGATATTTTGGAATTTCTATTTTTTTTTTTTTTTTTTCTGGATGATTTAGATTTTTTTTTTTTTTTTTTTATATTTAGTGATATGTTCGGATTAGCAGCCCCTAAATGATTCCAAGTTTCTGTTTTTACGAATTGCATAATTTTAAGAATTTTGTAATTTATTGATACAAAAAAAAAAACATATTCTATAACCAACTCACATTTGTTCAATGGTTTACATAATTACATGTAAGAGTACTGCTCTTGCAAATCCATTTCAAGGTAGACGAAAGCTGTTGATATTGTTTATGCCACGGCACATCAACAGAACTCAGAACACAAAAGCAAACAGTTACTTGTAAAATCATGAAATACCCAAATCCCCATCCCATGTACTAAGCTCAAACTTTTGTACTATTTGGTTTAATAGAATTGAAAGTTAGTTAAAAAAAAAAAAGGTAAAACAAAAAACTTATAAGGTAGTTGCTAACTTATATAAACTTGATTTAAATAAGCACAACAGAACCGAAACGAGAGAGGTAATCGAATTCTAGATTCCATGCATTGTGTAGCGTAGATCCAATGTGGTAGAAACTAAGCAAGCGGTTTTCGTATTTGTGGCTTGTTAATTGTGAAATCTTGAATAATTTGTTGATTAGAGAGAGTCTGGTTCGGTTAAACCTTAGAGAGGGTCTGGTTCGGTTATACCAATCATCCATATTATTTTTCTTATAAAATCCTACAAGGCTACATACACGCGATACAACAAATAAATATATTCAAAAAGGTAATTTAGATTACCTCATTTTATAGACAACAAGATCAAGTGAACAACAACAACAACCGCAGCTCATTGGAACAACTGGCAAAGAGAGAGAGAAAGAGAGTAATGGTACCAAGATTTTCGAACTCTGGTGGCAAAGAGGCGTTGGAATCAAAGCTTTGACACCAATTAACCACTTGACCAGGTTCGACTTGGTGTTGGCGAACAATCAAAACTATATTTAATATTCAAATTGAACCCAAATTTATTACTACTACTGTACCAAATTAACTGAAATTCATTGATTTTTTAGTTAAATATATAACAAAATCTGTATTTCTATAAATGATTTTTATGATACGTCAGTTTTTCATCAACCCATATGTCGTATGTCAATTCATATACTAAGGTTTTCACTAAAGATAAATTTATATCCATATATATTTTAATATATTTCAACTTTCAACCAAACATAAGTAAAAAAAGTAACAAAAACTACATAATAAAAAAGTAACAAAAGTAATAAAATGGTTGACTAAATGTTTATACAGTTAAAAGACAAATATACATAAGTGCATTTTGGCTTCGCATGTTTAACTTGCACATTTTTTACATTGGGGTTAAATTTGTAAAAAAAAAATCTAGTTAGCTAGAATGTTTTTTTGCACAACATTTTTTTGAATTTCGTCACAAATATACAAAAGTCTTATATTGTGGTGACTTTTAATTTTGTATAATTGATTTGCATGGTTTTTAGGTGATTGATTTACAAAAAACAAAAATTAGTTTGGTGATGAAAAAAACCCAAAGATAATAGCCCAAGATAATATATATTAACTCATTTTATAGACAACAAGAACAACAGCTGTTGTAATAGATTTAAATAAAAAAGACAATTTATATCACCTCGTTTTATTGACAACATTAGCAGATTTCTCGCTGGAAGTTGGAACAACTGGCAGAGAGAGAGAGAGAGAGGGGTACCAAGAAGGTTCAACCTCTGGTGCCCAAGTGGGGTAGAAATCAAAGATTAGAGACCCAAGCACTTGGACCAGATTCGACTTGGTGTTGACAAACAATCAAAATATTATTTAGCAGCCAAATTGAACCCAAATTTTATAAAACTGGACCAAATTACCTGAAATTCATTAAAAGTACTATCTTTTAATTAAATAAATAAAAAATCTGTACTATTATATATCAATTCAAATACAGTAGAAACTCTATAAATCAATACTCGATAAACTAATAAAATCGATAATATAATAAAATTATCCAATCTCAAGTTGGACCAGTGTAAAATATAGTACAAATCGATAAGAAAATAAGAAATTATTTAAAAAAAAAAAAAACCTATGTATATATATATATATACAGTCCCATTGATGTCATAAATTTTTAACTTTCATAAACAAATCTTATACAAAGATATAATCTATGATAATATATTTAAATATAAGTATAATATTGTTTTTTTTCATTTAAATTTAAATATTTGTAAAATTTATCTCTAATTTTAGAATATTTTTTAAAAAAATATTATAATTTTTTAAAAAACATATTATTTTTAATTATTTCTCAATAAATAATAACTTTTGTCAAAATTGATAAATTAATAAAATATCAAAGTCCTCAAATTATTAATTTATAGAGTTTCTATTGTACTAAGGCTTTCACTTAAAATAAATTTATATCTATTCCAATATAGTTTCAACTAAACCATGAATAAAAAGTAACAAGAAAAATACACAACGCCACATCAATGGGGAGTGAGAGAAAATGGATGAAGCCAGTAAGGAAAGTGAGTGGATCTTAATGGACCTTTCTCTGTGTAGAAGAGAGTGCAAGTTTGGGTGCTGATATCGTAAACTCCATAGTTGTGTCCCACGAAATAGATGCAATTAGGCTTAAGACCTGGAGATGAGCTCGCTGGGACACACACAGCTTCACCATGTCCAAGAAAAATACAATGATCTCCAATGTTTTCTGTGTAAAACATATCGGTAACCAGCTTACATGTTTTCTCTTCATTCGTTTCTCGCTTCTTAAACACCATGAATCGCTTTGTTTTTTGCATGACTGTTCTGGCTCCTTCGTATTCCTCAATGTTGTCTCCGTAGTACCTTCAAAAACATAAAAAACCATTAACGTAAAAAAACAAATTGTATTTGCTAAAGAAAACTATTTTTCTTCTTCTTGTAATAAATGTGAATTTTATAAATATGTCCTAGTAATTAAGTGTTTGTTTAAATGAGACGGTGTATATAAGAATTTCAAGAATTTTCCTAAAACTCTACTATATATAATGTGTATATTTTGCTTGACAAAATTTTGATATACATACCATGAGATGAAGAATTGTTCGCCGGTAGGTGACTCCACCATGTGGTCTGTCCTAGTAAACGAATTCATCTCTTCCCACTCGTACCTCATATACTGAGGAATGTCTTGTCTCCATATGAGACTGTACTTGAGCTGGTCCTTCTCCTTGAGTTTTTGATCAAAGGAGCACAAATATCCTCCTCCAGGACTTGGAATGTAGAACCTTTGATCTTTCTTAGAATACATGACACTTGAGCATGGGCTTATAGACTCATGCGCATGCATGGGTCCGATATCGATCCAGCGTAAGTCCTTATGCCTATAGAACATAAGCTGAGATCTCAACTTCACAACAACTACCCAATCTTCGTTTTTCAGGTCAGGAAGAGAGGACATCGCTAGGTTTTGGATTTGGCAGCCTTTGGGAAGAGGAGGTAGATGAACAGCCACAGATTTTGATTTAGGGTCAGAGGGCCTGTAATAGATGTTTAGAAGAGTTTTGTCTGGTATCATGGAGATATTTTTTTTCCTTCATGTGAATAATGACTCCGCTTTTATTGCATCCGATAGTCATTGCGTTACACACTTTTTCAACGAGAAACTTGCTCTTAATTACGATTTCATTTTCACCATCGGATCCGGATCTTCTTGTTACAGGACCATCCGAAGAATCTTCGACCTTGAGGAGGTGGTCAATTAACAGATATGGGTAGATTGGCGTAGACGAACACCACCGAACCATCTTGTTGTTGTGTTTCTGAAAAAAAATGTAATTATAAGAATAAGTTGACCTAATCACACGGCAAGAGAAAGGGGTAGTCAAATTATCATAGATAGAAATTAAAGAAAGGCTTACAAGGATATTTTTGTAGACAAGGGGCTTCAAGACTCGGCTTAAAATTTGAGACATCTTTTTTTTTCTCCAAAATCCTAAACTTTCGTGTGTGTCTCTCACCCGTCTTCTATATAGAGAGAGACGTAGAGTCAAAGCCTTGGATACCAAGATTGCATATAAAGGACAATATTAAGAGAATCATACTCATAAGGAAATCAAATAAGAGAGCAATATTTCAAGTGTGGTATTTTATGGTATTTTTCAATAAATAGTTAATCATGCATGTCTTTGAATTTGTGATACTATATCTCTTATTTCTTCTTCAAGAGTCCCTCTCCTCGCCTAGGGTTTCAAACCAAAACACTCTTCCTCTTCTTGCTGTGTGTTCTTTAATTTCATATGTAATCATTATAGATGCTAATTGCATCTCCCGCAGTTTCTTCTTCTTATGAATACACTTAAAGTCCGTTCATTAAGAACTTTTATTTTCTAAAGGTTGTATAACACATGAAAAGGATAACAATCATATTCCGAAAAAAGTTTGCTTGAACAATGAACACATAACATTTCCAATAAGAACCAAGAACAGCGAAATCTCTATCAAATACCAAAATTAGTTATAAAAAAACATGGAACAAAAAAAAACCTGCGCATTTGCACCAAACATCACTTAGTATTTATAAGGAGTCAGAGAAAGTGGATGAGGCCAGTAAGGGAATTCATTGGAGGTTAAATTCTTTCCTAAGAAGAGAGTGCAAGTTTGGGTTAAGATATCGTAGACACCACAGGTATGTCCCACGAAATAGATGCAATTAGCCTTGAGACCTGGAGATGAGCTCGCTCGTACACAGAAAGCTTCATCACGTCCAAGAAAGATACAGAGGTCTCCAATGTTTTCAGTGTAACACATACATTTTGTTTTTTTGTCCGTTAATTGTTCATCCTCTCTAAACACCATGAACTGTCTTGGTATGCTAATGACTCTTAATAACCCTTTGTAAATATCAGTCTCCTCCTCGTAGTACCTTCAAATTTCAAACACGTTAAAGTTTTAAGATCAATCTTTTAGCTTTGGAGCATTTATGTTGAAACCTTTTAGCTTTTTCTTTCTTTTTTTTTTATACTAGTTGAGCTAACAACACTTGGTCTAAGTAAAGGTTTCAACAAATACAATTTGTTAAGAAAAATTAGAAACAATGTTTGGAGATATATATACCTGGAGATAAGGAATTGTTCACCAGAGGGTGACTCCACCATGTGGTCTGTCTTGGTAAGCTTACTCATCTGAATTAACTCGAACAAGTCATACTTTGGAACATCTTTTTTCCGAACCTCTACGAACTCGGGCTTGACCTTCTCCTTGAAGTTAAGATCAAAGGAGCATAAGTAATTGCAACCAGGAGTTGGAACGTAGAACCTTTTATCTTTCTTAGAATACATGAGGTTCGAGTATGGGCTTATAGACTCATGTGTGGTTTCGATATCGGTCCAACGAGTGTCCTTATGCCTACAAACCCTAAGCTGAGATCCTGAAAACTTGACAGCAACCACCCAATCTTCAATATTGTTAAGGTAAGGACGACAAGACATTGCTATGTTTTGGATCTGAGAGCCTTTGGGAAGAGGAGGGACTTGTGATTTTTTAAGGTAAGACGTGTAGAGACGAACTTGTTCTTCATCATTGTAGATATTAATTTTTCCCCAGAATGTGAAAATCATGTCCCCTTCCGATAAATGCGTCATTCATTGCGCTACGGACTTCTTCAACGAGCTTATCGTCGTTAATCACAACGTTCTTTTCACCTTCTGATTCGTCCCCTCTTTCTACGCGGCCATCGGAAGAATCTCCGACCTTAAGAAGGTGGTCGATTAATAGATACGGATAGTAGTATGGTGTAGACGAACACCACGAAGACATGTTATAGTTCCTCTGCCAAATGTAAGCACGTTATACAATATATAAAACGAAACAAATCAACCCTAATTATAATAGAAAGAAGAAAGAAAGCTTACGAGGACGGTTTTGTAGACAAGTGGCTTCAAGATTCGGCTAAGACCTTGTTGAGACATTTTTTCTCTCTATATTCTCTACACTATCTATGGTTTAGGTGTTTCTCTCGTATGGGTTTTATATTTCTTGATTTTATATGAATCTTAGACAATTTAAAAATATTTTTATGTGTATCTCTTATCGAATTGTTTAAGAATGTCGTCCTCGTAATATTGGTCTTTAATGTAAACTTCGTGTCCAAACTTGTATATTTCCATAAAAATATTATTCTCTGAATATTGGTCTTTAATGTGAACTGGGTGTCCAAAAGGAACAATACTTATCGGAGCTTATTCAATTAAAGGAATCAGAATCAGAAATCATATATTATATAAATCCTAGAAAATGGAGAAAAACAACACAAGACAATTAAATTTCAACAATCTCTCTCTCGACCTAAATTCATATAGACATTCTGCCATCAACTTTCCAAACATTTCCAATCTCTCTCTTTCTCATTCATAACATTCTCTTCTTGTCACCACTAGATTAAAGAAGTCTCATAACCAAACCAAAAACAAACGGAAAAAAAAACAAAAGTTAAAGGATGCTCTTGTACAACACCATGTACAAAATCATTGAGAGTACAAGAGGAAGAAAGATCACAATCCGCTTCGGCGCTCTAACAGCAAAACTATCGGCGGCGCAGCAACCTTCTTCAAGAATCGTCTCAAGCTTCGGCAAGCTTGAGAATTGCTGTTGTTGCTTCTGGTGAGACGCAATAAGCCTTGGTGCCACCTCTCCCCACGTTTGAACAAACCTCATTCCCTTGGCCATTTTCTTTCTCTTTTTCGCAAACAACAATCCGATGCAGCAGAAGGAAAACGCAGGTTTTAGTTTAGCAAGGAAAGTGGAGGAGGGCAGAGGAAGATTCAAAGGGTGAATTTTGACTCGATGAACGAAAGATTCTTTCACAATGGGAGAGGAGAAGCTTAGAGGTGCGTATGATGTAGAAGGAGACAAATGGGAGAGGTTAAATAGAGAGACTTAAGGTGACAATTTTGGAAAATGAGAAGAAAAAAAATGCAGGTTTTTCGGGATATGGAAGAAAAACAAATGTGCGGTTTGGAGATTGCCAATGATACAGCTTTTGTTAGATTTGCTAAACTTAGAGACTCTAAAAACAGACAGTACCCAAACAAACCCATCTATGTTAGAGGTTTAAGAGTTAAAAGAAAGAGTCAAACAATTATCTTTAGAATCCGAAAACCGAAGAGACGAGGATAACAGAGAAAAAAAGGAGGAACCTTTATCAGTTTTCTACAACTATAGGCTCATACATTTGTTATATACTCCCTAAATCTATATAGACAAAAGTACAGCTCTTGAGTATGTAGGAATATATGTGAGAACCTGGAAACAGAAAGAATGTAACAGCTTCTCAGCTCGAAAGGCTTTTCTTGTTCCAAGAATTGTCCCCATAAGGCCTGAGATTGAAACACGGTGCTTATAAGCGAGTGGAAAACAAATATATATATATATATATATATATAAGCAAGGTTTATCTGCAAGTGTATCTTTTTTTTACCGGGGATTTTTCAAATGGAGCAACGTGAAGATGATTGATATGATTATGGAAGAGGAACCAACAACGAGATAGGTGATGCCTAGGAAATCGTTTCTCCCTCCTAACCAATTTGATGTGGAGAGAACAAGCTTCTTCTGCCCGCTAAAGCTGTAAGTGTTGTAATTGTTCATCAAGTCCACCGCAAGAACGTTTCCTGGCTCCAAGTCCTCTTCGATTCTTCCGTATAGTTTCCGGAAGCTTAGCAGAGCAGCTGCTCTCATCCACACGATAAAGTCCTCTTGGTCACTTAGCTGCAAAGTAATCAAAATCGCTTCAGCTCAGAAACATAATTACAGATTCTTCTGGTTACAGAGCTGAAGTGGTTGAAGAATGCATACGGGAACTTTTGGATCCAGCTTTGCTCCACCAATCAAAGTTCCGTTCTGGAAGTTGAAAGGATACACATTCCTCCCAAACTTGTGCTCCCGGTCACTCTTCCATGCAATGTTATCCCGGCTCACCTTCAAGTTTGCGCTTTTACGAGCGAAAGTAAATGTATCGTTGAACATACTCCAAGCCACTAGTCCACAAGGAACAATCGGGAGACCATTAGACGACTCCTCAGGCTCACAAGAACTTGTGTGGCTATACTCAAGTCCATGTAACAACTGTTGATCACTTCTACTCTTTACATATCTGAAAACACACAAAAATCCGGCTTGCAAATGATTTTTACTTTCGAGAAGTTAAAAAAAAAAAAAAAAAACAGAAGGGATATTGTTATACCGTCGGTGGTTTTGATAGTAGTTATCAAGCTGGTAGTAAATAAAGATGGGAGCTTTCATATACTTTTCCACCTACAATTATGCATACAGATATTGAAAGTCGAAAAACCACCAATATGTAACAATGAAGATACTCTTGGATTGGAAGCAATGGAAGCAGAAAGTCATTACCTTCAAGAAACGCGTACAATTCTTTGGGATCGATGAGTCTGTTATGTAAGACAGTTTGTTGCTTTTATATTCTTCAGGAATGCAGTCAACGTCATACCGGTCTATAATTTCAATAGCCTGCCATTGAAGGATTTGCTCAAGAACTTACAACTTACAAGAGAGAGAGAGAGAGAGAGAGAGATGTTTTAGACTAGTATGGGGAGACTTACATCATGAGAAGCACGGAGAGTGATGAAGCCAATGGGAATGAAAACAAAACCCATCAATAGAAACACTGTTATAACCTGCATCAGAGGTGTGGAATTCTCAAGCAATGGAGCTATGGGATTTTTGATCAGATGATCACAAGAATTTCATGATTACTAACCGATTTTGGTGTTAAGACTGGCTTACAAGCCGGGAGTTTCTGCTGCTTAAACTGATACAGAGCTGCCAAATTGATTCAATGTTCAGTTAACAAAGCTTCAACTTGTTTACATGAATCTCTAAACAATGCAACAATCGGTACCAAACCCGTAACTGAGAGCTGCCACTCACAGCGATTCAGTGTTGAGTGAAAGAGATTGAAATTGGTTACATGAATCTATAAACAATGCAACAATCGACGCGAAATCACGGGTCCTTTGCCCTAATCGAGATGGATTTATTACTGAGGTTTGATTAGATCTCGAAATCTCGGAATCACCTTTGGATCGCCTCGAGCGTAAGAAGGATGATTGATCAGGAGCACGATTCATCATCGGAGTGCTCGATCCTTCCACTTCCATCATTTTCTTCCCTTTCGACTTCACCAATACATCGGAAGAAGAAATTAGTCCCCACTCCGCGGCTAAAACACAAATCGGCGGGGCAAAAACCTCCGGCGTCTCTCACGGTGAATCGATCTAAAGAATCGCGTCGTCTCTGGGGGAAACACGATACGTAGTAGATTCACCTGATCTCAGATTTTTGTGTTTTAGACTGATTTTGTTTTGAATTTGTAAATAGATCCTTTTTTCTCTTTGGTAAAGCAATTTAGTGTTTGGAAAAAAAAGGAGAAAGAACCAAAAAGTTTTAAGAACAGAGGACCGAATTTGAAAGTTTACCTTATAGGGAACATATGCAGTAAATAAATATATGGGGTAATCGCAAATTAATAATCAGTCCGGTTTAACCAATCCGAACCAAAGCGAAACCACATCAAATGAGCCAATCTAAATGCGGTAGTTTTTTAGGCCTGAGGCTTTGGTTTTGGGTCGGGTTATTTTTATGGGTAATCGCAAATTAATAATCAGTCCGGTTTAACCAATCTGAACCAAAGTGAAACCACATCAAATGAGCCAATCTAAGTGCGGTAGTTTTTTAGCTCTGAGACTTTGGTTTTGGATCGGGTTTTCGAGTTTCGAGATATAGAAACTAATCGGTATTTTTTTTTTTAGTTCAGGTTCGGTTCGGGTTTTTTTGGGTTCATACAACCCGAATGTTTTTTGTTTTTTAGCTAAATTCGGTTTTTTGGGACTTCGGATTTTTTTTCATCGGGCTTTTACAAAATCAAAATGGATTTTTTTCGGGTTTCAAATTTTTAAATTTAGAGATATAGAAACCAAACGATCGGGTATGTTTAGATTTCGGTTTGGATTCGATATGGGTTTTTGGGTCGGATTCGGGTTTGGGTTCGTATTTCAGGTAAAAGTCTTAGGTAGGCCTGAGCCATTCCCCCGACCCGACCCGAACAAAAATTTAAAAAAACCCAAATGCTTGGTTTCTGTATTTCTAAACCCGAAAACCCGAACTAGAAGTCCCAACCCTATGTTAGGCTTAGTTTTTTAATAGCTAAACCTAACTCAACCGCAACCAGGAAAAAAAAGGAACAGCAATTTCGCTGACAACTTGTTCAACTGAAAGATATTCTATGAAAATCGAAACCATATTAAACCGGGCTGAATTTTCAGCTTTCATTTTCATTTTTATTTGTCATGAACTAACAAAATCCAGAGCACAATGGCCTAAAATTTGAAGCCTCCAAATCTCTTAAAACACACACAAAAAAAGATTGTGAGCTTAACGAAGACATAAAAAAGAAGAAGAAGAAAAATAACAAATTATGGTTGAGAGGTTTACACGAGAAAACACACCAAGTGATCTAGGGTTTTATGCTGTGTGTATCTCTCTCTCTCTGACTCAAGCAATGTGTTGAGCCAAAGCAAGAATCTTGAGATGTTTCTTCTTGCGTAGCTCGTGAGGAACGGGACCAAACACACGAGTACCAATCGGCTGCCGATCAGTTTTGATACCTTTGTTCTTGTTATCAACGAGCACAACGGCGTTATCATCGAACTTGACCTCGCTTCCATCAACGCGACCTCTCTGCATCGCCGCTCTCACAACCACAGCGTACACGACCGCTCCTTTCTTCACTTTCCCGTTCGGGATCGCTTCTTTCACCGAGGCAACGATCGTGTCGCCGAGCTTGGCTCCTTTCCTGCACTTTAGCGCTTGGATACACATCACTTTCTTCGCTCCCGAGTTGTCCACGACTTTGAGCACCGTCCCCATTTGAATGAACGTCCTTCTCTGTTGCTGCTGCTGCTTCCCCCACCAAAGATCAACACACAAAGAAGAAAGCTTTTACGCCATCGAACACACAGATGTATGTTCCCCAATGTTTATAGTCGTAAAGGAAGAGACTTGTGACCTGAGAGAGGATACTTTCATTCATCATCACTCCATTGGAAGGATTCATCAATCCGGAGACGCCATTCTTAAGACCTCCAAGCAATGAACGTCCTCCTACTCAACAGAAAACCAGAAAAAGAAAAAAAAAGAAAAAAAAAACAGATTTTTAAGCATGAATTGATGACATCATCAACAACAAACAACCAAAAGGTTACACCTTTTTGAAATTGAATTTCAATATCGGTTGCAAAAATCAACACTTTTTGATATTACACTGACTCGAATATCCGGAGTTTTCTCCATCACAGTTTTAAAAATATCGGATCTCATTTCATTACTTTTTAAAATCACAAAGCTTCTCAGAATCGATGTTGGATAGTTTTTTACTAGGATCTGTGGTTAATGAGTGAGATCAAAGAAGGAGGAATATAGCTATAGTCACTTACCATGGGAGAATCTGGATACTAAAGCAGCCGCCATTTCTGCAATTACAAGTTTCGATCTTTAACGTTAATAACAAAAAAAAAAAAAAAAATCATAATCTTGTCGAGATAGAGATAATATCAATTCGGAAAAACTGTTAACTTACGAGTTGTTGATGGAGAGAAATAGATTCGTTGCAGAAGAATTAGAGCAGTGACGATAGTGACAGAGAGCGAGGCGGAGGAGGATCGATGGTATCAGGAAAGGTTTAAGCGTGGCAACAAATGTAAACTGAAGGTTTGATCAAGGGTATAACAGTAAGTAGTGTTTTGATTTTCAGGTATGTTTCTACTTTTGGGCCAACGAATGAATGTTGGGCTTCAAGTGTGTAATGGTTATTTTAGGCAAAGAAAAAAAAAAAAAAACGGAATAAAAGTTGGGAAAATCACTAAACGTATGATATTTTATGAAAGATATCATTACAATTAGCTCATATCTTAAGAGCTGTTATGTCACTTATAATAGTCATTACAATTTTATAAGCACTATATATGATTTCTTTTCCTATGAAGTCATTAGTATACACATGAGGATTTCGTGATCTGATTTTCCTGTATGGACTAATTAGATGACTTATCATTAATTTATAATTGACGAATGAATGTCGCGTAATTTGTCCATACTCTCTTTTCTAACAGTAAAAAAAAAGCCAGTTATATATATTTCATTACAAATGTAATTTAACAGATGTTAACAATATTTAATTTTCTAATCAAACAAAAATATTTAAAATATTAAGAAATCTATTATAAAATGTTTTGATCAATTGAAAGTTCCCAAACTATGGTGATTTTAATTCCACAAGTAAAAAATCTTTTAGGCGATTAAGTCGGTCATATAGTGAGTTTTCACTATTCAAATAAATGTTTCTTAAATCACCGTTATACATAATCTTTTGCAAATGAAAATAACTGCTGCTGTCAACGCTAAACTATAGAGGCAAAACCCAAAAGTTTTACTTGTAGCTCTCTATGCAACTCTACTTGCTGCAATTAGTGTGCAATTTTCGTGCTGAGTGTTTGTATAAAATGGGATCATGTGTTATGTAATTGATCTTTGGTTTGGCTGTGTTCTATGACTGTTCTTCTGTGCTAAACACATGTCATAGAAGAACTGGATTTGATGTCTCAAAGCTACTCAAGAAAGAAATATATCATCAGCTCAACCTGTCTGACGACGACGCCTTATCTCGCTAGTCAAACAGAAAAAGGGAAACATTAGAGAAAAGACAGCGGCGTTACATAATTCCTAGGGTTCCACTTAGTACATATTTTGAACCACTAACAAAGAATGAAATTTGTGTATGTACTTACCAAGCAACTTTGTGTGTGTTACGTTTTATGTCACGAGTCTCTTACATTCAGTTGTTGGGGAATACTTGTAAGAAATTAAATGATATCCAGTTATAAATCTTCAGCCTAATAAATGTGCTCTTCAACTGTTTATGGTGCTACCTTTTTATACGTCCCCATATATTCTTGGAGTGATTTTCATTATTGGTGCATAGCATTAGAGATTGCATTTGAAGTCCTGGATATTAGAACATCCGGCTCTTGTAGCACGAAGACCTAATGAAAAAGTTACAGGTTTGACATAGTTTTTTTCACTAAAAATATATAAAAATGTTTTGTTTTTGGTAGACATCTGATTTTATATGCTTCGTACAGAAGTAGACTTATAGAATGAAAAGACAAGTACTGGGGAAGAAACTGAATAATGTTGGTCTTAGGTCCTTAGCACATGGCAATATATTAGACAAATGGCAATTTGACATGTTCAGTTATGATGAAACATTCAAACATCACTTCGTACCAAGTTGCATCTTATTAAACCTATAATATAATTAGGGTAGTGCTTTGAGAATCAGCAACTGGAATTGGTGTTCCATATTAACCAAAATGAGTATACTCTCATCATTAAATTATGTTCGGCCATTTCGCATTCTACATTCTACTAAATTTATAACAAAAGCTTTTAAGTCATTCAACAATTAGATTATTTACGTTTTATAGTTCTGCAAAATACCAATTGGAGCCAATGGAAGATCAGAAAAGAGAAAGAGTACTAGATTGCTCTGTTTGTTTTTTTTTTCTTAAATAACTTTTATAATGACATGGGAATAAGTAAATGTATTTCTCGTACGGTGTACCTACAATATTCACATAAAGAGAGAAGACCAAGCAAAAGCTGAAGACTTTGCAAGTGACTAACAAAAAAAAAGAAGCTCTTACTTATGATGATAAAAGCAATTTGTTGATATATGATCGTGAGATCCTGCAAAGGCATATGCTTCAAAGAAAAAAAAAATAGCTAGCAGATGCAGTAGGCAGCAAAACTGGTTCCTGGATTCATCATCAAAACTGTATTTTATTTCATTCTCTGCTTCCCCATTATAGCTCTCATACGCAACATCCCTGAATCGCCATCGGCTTCCCTAACAAACAAGAAATCATAACAATAAGGAAAATCTTAAGTAACGCCTAAATTCATCTTCAAACGGTTAAATCTTAATGGTTTCAACACACACAAATGATATCCTAAAATCACTTCTTAATCAGATCACAGAGAACATTTGAGGTAACAAACTTACCTCAGATTCATTGGACTCGAAGATTTCAAGCTAGAACGAGTTCATTTCTAGACAGTAAGTCCTTCTCTTGACCAACATTTTAGCAGCTGTCTCATACGGCTCCTCGAAAGCCGACGATACCCAAGAGATATCAGACACTTCCTTCTTCGACTCGCTCGGTCTTATCGCCACTAAAGTCGCACCCTTTAGCACAGTTCCATCAGGCAATTCCAAGGTCGGAGCATACCATAGTCTCATGTTCAGAGCAGGCACAAGAGTCCTCTTAGAAGCCGACGAAGCTGACAATGGCTTCACTCTTAGCTCCTCAAGCTGATCTCTGTTCATACAGAGAACGCCTTGCCCATCGGAATCAGTGAGGACTAAACTGTTGAGCGTCTTGTGCTCTGCGATGATTGGCTGTAGCAAGTAGTGTCGTGCTGATGCAGCAATCAAGGAGCTGATCGTCCATACCACACGCAGCTTTAGACCTCCGTTCGTGTAAAAAGATTCCGGTATGCTCCCGTTGTCGTCGGCGGCGCCGGAAGGTTCAACGGTTGTAGTGTCCAAGGGTTGAGAGATTCGCATTTGATTCGGTTGAATCACCGAGGATGCGCCGAGAATCACGCAGTTGTCTAAGGTTGAGCCGAATTGCGCTCTCCATTTCAACAAAACTCCGTCGTCTATCCCGAGCTCGCCGCTAGGTAGCTCGATTCGCAAGCAACGAATCTCGTCGAAGTTTTTCAAAACCTGCGTAGGGGAATGGTGAGTCACGCCGCCTTGTTCCATCTCTCCGCCTTCGTCTCCACTGATAGACAGAGAAGACGAAGAAGATGCAGAAGAGCCACATGACCTCCTCGTGCCGAGGAATTGTCCCAAGGCCTGTAACGGCTTGACAATGCCGCCGACGACGAGGCGAAATATGGCGGAGAACGATCCGGCGGAAATCGACGCGGCGGAGCGGGATTTGATAGAAGACAGAGAAGAGGAATCGTCGTCGGAGATCACGCAGTCGACACGGACGACGACGTTCTCGACCTGAGGAACGAGGGAATGGAATCTCCGGGAAACGACGCAGCATCGGCCGAGCGCTTTCACGTCGCCGATTCTGTTGAAAACTAGGAGGAGGATCGAGTCTGGGAGACGATCGAAGTGGTCGATTTCTAGGGTTTGTGGTTCGGGATGGATCCGTGAAGGTGGATCTGAACGAGGAATAACGGCCATGGGATGAGGGAATTGATTGGATCTTCGATTTGGGGGGAGAATTCTAGGGTTTCAGAGAAGGATTCGAATCAGAATCAGAGAAGATAACGCATGGCGAGGTTTCTAGAGGGAGAGAGGAGAAGAAATTGGTGGGAGGAAATAGATCCACGAGGTTTTTTGTCTCTACTTTAAGCGCGTGAAGAAAACATAAGCGCGTGAAGAGGAAAAAAGCTGTATGGAGTTTTCTTCTTTCTTCTTTTCAATCAACAAATAATTGGTGTGACGAAATTTGTTTTTGGACAACTGATGTGACAATTATATATTTGTTATTTTATTTTTTATAAGTGTATTTATAACCAATTTGATATAAATGAATTATATTATAAAAAAAAAGGTAGACAACAAAATTGGAGATAGTAGCTGTACCACGTGACAAATCGTAAGGTCATGGTGGAGAATGAATTAGATTGGCCTAATGAAAGAAGATCAAAGACTCATAGGAAAAGGTAATAAAATAATAGGTGATATTTGGCTATAATAAAATTTATACGATTTAATTTTACGTGTTGGTGATGGTTTTGGAAAACAATCTTGTGTTTCTTTAAGGAACAAATTGTACCTCAAACTTTAAATATGTTTCTTATGCAATCGGTTATACCATCACAAACTTAATTTGTTCCACCTTTGCATATTCTACCGAACTTCATTATCCTTAAGTAGTATAAGACAATAAATTGAAATGAATAAAAAATGCATAATGCACAACTGGCGAGATTGGTCATGTATTGTTTTTTGCGCAGGGGTACAGCCTAGGCCAAGCCAAGTGAAGCTTTGGTTGGTCTTGTTGGCCCCTAAATTTTAAAGTCCATTTTGGAGGAAATTTTACATAAATATATAGTCAAACGAAATATTTATAAAATATTATCAATACATATATGGGTTTGCAAAATAACACAAAAAAAAAGTATGAGCCAACAAAAATTTTAAATTGGCACAATCAATTAAAAAAAAGAAAAATCAGAAAACTAAAGACCTGCTATGATTTTGCGATTGATATAAATTACATACAAGATTCTTTAACCAATCTGCGTTGGTATTGTTAGTTACAGGGCTCACAGCTATAAATTCTTCCACCTGAGTTCAATACTGATTGGAATCCCATGATTATAAAAAACAAAAAATATGTGGCTTTTATAAAAATATAGAAAAATCCAACGCCACATATACTATCATCGTATACACATCTAATAAAAGAAAGAATAGTATTATTGCATAAATAAAAATTTAAAAGAATAACAAATTCGGGATCACGAGGTCATTAGTCTGGTATATCCGTATATGTAACTGATATTTTAGATAGCTATAGTTTATAGATTAATTACTGAAAGTCGGAGAGCCAACCAATCATATGGGGTTTCACGCCTCAACATGTTTGAATTGAGCAATTATAGAAGACAAGCATCTGTTTAGTCATGATTTCATGTCCCATATCAATATCTACATACACATGCCAACACGTGTACTGCGTACACATACACTAATATACCCACACATACGTGTACACATAAACTACTACATCCATACATATTGAGATTGACATGTAACATAAATCCCGGTAAATTTGTAAAAAAGAAAACAAAAAAAAAAAAAACACACGCACTGAATTGGGTTTATTCTATTCCAAACCAGAGGTAAACCGGAATTATTTCTACCGAGCTCGGTGCAATCCGGTTCGGCCTTATACGTATCACATATTTTCTATACCGAACCAGTTGTCGTGTTTTTAATAATCCAAACAATCAAATTAAATCAGAACATAATCAAGTTCCGATCCAGTTCAAGCATAGAGGTTTCTTCCGCAGCGATCACACTCGGTTAAATGAGAAACCGGGGCTTTACCGGCATTGATTTCCCGCAGATTTGGAAGATCGACCTCAAGAACATCGTGAAGAGCCTTAGAGCCTTCTCGGAGTTCATCAGAGCTAAGCAAAAAAAAAAAAACAAAATTGATAAACCAATAATAAACCGCTCACTTAACCACACCGGTTCAGTTGTTTACAATTTTACCTTATGGAGAGTGGTGGAGTTAACCGGACAATGGTGTTGTGAGTCGGTTTAGCCAACACTCCTCTCTCCTTCAAGCTCAAGCATATATCGTAAGCTGAAACCGGAGATAAGCTTTCGCTGTTGAACTCAACCGCATTGAACAATCCTCTTCCTCGTACTTCTTTTATGTGATGCGGAAACTGTTTCTTGATTTCATTCAACTGAATCCTCAATTCCTCTCCAAGACTCGCTGATCTAAAGATTCAACCAAAAACAAGAACTGAAAAATCTTTATCCTTTTTCTACAGAAACCGAGTTAAAAAAAATGGTACCTTTCGACGAGTTTCTCTTCCTCGAGGACATCTAAAGAAGCCATCGCTACAGCACTGGCTAAAGGGTTCCCACCAAATGTGCTGATTTTGACAAACATAAGCAACCAAACCACTAACTATACAATGTTCTTGAAATGCTAATTTCGGTTAACAAGAAGAAGAGTTAACGTTTATGCAAACCAACCTCCCGTGTTGACCAGGTTTGATATGAAGCATCACATCTTTATCAGCAAGCACCGCACTTACTGGAATCACTCCTCCACCTAATGCTTTCCCAAGAATCTTCCAAAACAGATTCAAGATTCAAGATCCAAGATGATTCAAGATTCAAGATTTAGTCTGTCTATGTGAAAAGAAGAAGAACATACCACCATGTCAGGACGGATTTCTTCCCAGTCACAAGCTAACATCTTTCCGGACCTCGCAAGACCGCTTTGTACCTCATCCGCTATCATCAAAACGTTGTACTTGGTGCAAAGCTCTCTAACAGTTTTCAAATAACCATCCGGAGGAATAATAACCTAAAAAAACAACCCCCATTTGTAAAAAAAAGAAACCTTAGCTCAGAAGAAAGAAAAAAAAAAAAAAACTTACTCCAGCTTCGCCTTGAATAGGCTCGAAAAGAAACCCCGCGATTTTATCTCCTTTCTCTGCAATCACCAATAACATATCAAACATGATCCACACTCGTCAGGGTCAAAAGCTCAAATCTTGATCTCGGAAATGAAACATTTTCATTACCCTTGAAGACCTTCTCAAGCGAATCAGCGTCACCAAAATCAACTTTGAGATTACCGGGCAACAACGGCCCGAATCCACGAGTAGCTTCATTGTCACAGCTCATGGAGATAACTGCCAACGTACGACCATGAAAGCAGCCACAACAAGAGACGATCATAGCCTGCCAAAAAGAAAAAAAAAAAAAAAAACATTTTCCCCAAATCTTCATATAGCACTTAAAGTCAAGTTTTGTTCTCTTTAAAAGAAAAGAGTTGTTTAACCTCATCTTTGGGAATGTGTTTCTTCTCGTGACCCCATTTCCGTGCTAGCTTCAAAGCGGTTTCGACACCTTCAGCGCCGGTGTTCATAGGAAGCACCATCTCGTAACCGAACATGTTGGTGAGACGCTCTGCGAAAACCGGGAACTTGTCGTTGTGGAATGCTCGCGAGCTTAGAGTCAGCTTCTCCACTTGTTCTTGCAATGCCTTGATGATCTTTGGATGGCAATGTCCCTTTGCAAACGATACACACAACAAAACAAACTTTTTTAACTCCAAAATTTCGAAACACACAAACAAGTATTGTTTGTGTTTTTTTACCTGATTAACAGCAGAGTAAGCTGCAAGAAAATCGATGTATCGCTTTCCTTCAGGGTCCCATATAGTTGATCCACTTGCGCGAGAGAACACAACCGGAACAGGATGGTAACTGGATTTTCCAACACCAAGAAGATCAAAATTTACAGACTAAAGGTAGTTACCAAGAGTTACTACAACAAGACAAAACAAACAAAGATCAGATTGCTCGACAAGGAAAAAAAAAAAAAAAAAAAAAATAGAATTGAAATCAAAAGATCATTTCGAACCATGTTCTATATACCTCTATTGAATACTATTATAGGTTTCGATCAAATTTAAAAACGAAATTCAGTGAAACGAGTAAAACTCAGAAATTCAAAATGATTGAAATTATTTTTGGAATTTTAGAAGTGACTCATCGACGATATATCCAAATCAGAGAAGAAGAAGGGGTAACATAAAAGAAAAGAGAGAGAGAGACTTTACTTGTGGGCGCTGAAATCGGATTCGAGTTCTATCAACCGCTGCGAAGAAGACGGAGTTTTAGAGTTCGATTGCGGAAAATCGCCATAGCTCCGCCGTGCTCCGGCGGATGAAATTCTCGTAGATACACGCTGAAGCAACCGTCTCGTGGCTGCCATTCGAGTCTTTCGGAGGTTGGAAGCAAACGTTTTTTCTTTTTCTCTCGTTTTCCAAAGAAAATGATCGTTTCTCTTGTTTTTGTTTTTTGGTTTTATATCAAGTTAGAAGTAGCACTAGCACTAGTAGTAGTACTAGTTTTTATTTCTTTTGTCGGCCACACTCGTATTCTATATTCTTTTTTTTTTTCATGCGATAATTTAAATAGTTCTACGATATGCAGTAGAGAGATAACAAGAAGAATCATAGAACACAACTTCGTTAACATTATATTAGAAAACTGGAAAGAGTTTAGTTGCGTAACGTAAACTACAACAACATAAGACCATAGAAAAAAAGTTTTGCAAAAACCTTCCAAATGGTTCAACATTAAACTATCCTCAGTGACCTTTGATCAAAAAGATGCAGAAAACTAAGATAATTATTGCCAAGAACTAAAACTGTACATTACATCTAAACTGCTTACACACTCGCTAAAAAAAACAAACCCAGGATGTGTCTAAATGTAAGGCTCATCTGATAAAAATGATCAAACCGCAAAAGCTAAACAAAAAAATAAATCATATCACGATCAGAAAAGCTCTCTGTGATAGAGTGACTGAATCACAACCTAGTATATTTAGTGTTGCGGGTTCTAATGCTAAACTCCTACCTAGTATCCTACAAGCAGTAGCACTGACAGATCAATGGATTAAGTATATGTACAGACAGATAGATGATCAGAGTTGATTGGTGATGTTCCGGGAAAAGAAGGAATCAGAAGTGGTAAAAGAAGATCTCGATCAATGTCAATGTTAGCATAGAATGGGAAGATGATCAATTACTAAGTTTGGGAAAGTCTTCTACTGGCAAACCAATCAGATAGCAAGATCAAAGAAGAAACAATTCCAAATCATCATCAAGGAGAAGAGAGATCCAAAGACTACTGTTCTTGAAGATCACTAGGCTACTACTACTACTACTACTATATGATATATATATAAGATATGGCTCTTCACTAGAGAAACTTACAGAGAAACATCAACAACTATGATGTGATGACTAAAACTTTGGTCACATATATAGAAGCTGAGACATGGGATTTGCAGATTCAGTAAACTAACATATAGCTGATAGGACTGCTCTGGTTTGGACTAAGCACAAAGCAGACACGATTTTCCATATGAGAAGAATAGGCAGAGATTTGATACAAGAGAGATTTTGTTTTATTAAGCATTTATTGAGCCAACAGCTCTCGCAAGGAAAGGGAGAAAGAATGGTCTTGGTCTTGGAAAGACTGACTGTAAGATGTCTAACACGAGAAACAAAAGTTACCGAATGTAAGGGTCAAGATCTCGAAATGTTTTGATGACAAATCCAAACATGAGCTTGATGGAAGGAGGAAAGCCCTGAGAAACCCGATCAGAGAAATCCAGTGAGAGCTAGAGAGAATGGATTTTCAGGGCAGGGCAAACTTATTCATTCAAGTGGACATGATAAAAGCTTGGAACAAGTTCTCTGCGGTACGCTTCTGTTCAGGTGTTCCGGAAACAAGAGCAGTGCGACCTCCATGGTGGGAGTTTTTGGAATCAGAAATTTCTATCATAGCTCCTGATATCTGAAGAGATAGAGAGAAGGCACACACATCATGTGAAAACGTTATATTGGAAAGAGAGAAGGAAGAGGCTACTGTGGTCAGTCAGAGAGCAATGAGGAAAGAAAGGAAGTCAAAAGATCCATGAACAAACCCTTCTTATGTTATCCAAGTTGCCTCCTCCTTTGCCCATTACTTTACCAACCGCACTGGAAGGGATTCGGATCTCCATTGTTGTAGACTGAGCCAATCTGTCAACGCAAAAGATATAAGTTGAAAGAATATAACAAAAGATATTGTATAGTTGTTGCAAACTCACCCTCCATATATATTAGATCCATAACTGTTATTGCTCGCCTGTTTCGTTGGAAAGAACTTAAAAAGTTATATAAGTCTGAGCTACAAGAAACATAGAGAATCGGAGCAGAAGAAGGAGCTGTTTACCGGAAAACTCCCATAACCATAGAGTCCACCGCTCGAAGAGAGCATAGTCCCGGTCTCTCTTCTCCTATCGAAATCTACAGAAGCAGCTTGCGGAACAGAAGACATGAAAGATGGAGGAGGAAGTGCGAGACCAGTGTTGCTAATACCACTAGTCGAAGAGAAGAAGCTGCTACTATTATTATTCTCAGATCTTGCAGCAGGATGTTGTTGGTTTCTTGAAGAACCAGTCTCTCTATCTCTTAAAACATCATCTCGGAGCCTCAAAACAATCTGAATCAGAGCATCTCTCACGTCCGCTACTTCACCAGATATCTAATTCACACATATATAAACAAACATTGCTAGAGAAACCTCAAAAAGAATAGAATAAAGCAAAAAAAGCTTGAAAGAATCATCATTAACCTCAACGAGCTCGTCATTGGGATCAGCACACTTAGGCTTATGATTCCCTTTCGAGATATAGATATCTGCGTTCGTCCTCTTCCTGATCTCGCTTATGATCGAGCCACTCTTCCCTATAATGCAACCAATCACCTTAGAAGGTACAAGAAGCTGCATTTTCACCTTTGCCTCTTCTTTATCGTTGATCTGCTCCTGAAGCAAAAGAACGGCTTCAACCGCCATGGACTTCAAATCATCAGGAGCCTCTTTTGCAGTGACGGTGATGATAACACAGCCGTCGTCGTCGTCATCACGGTTTGCTCTTGAGTCATTAACCTCAATATGAGCTCCACTTGCTTGCCTTATCCCCTTAATGGTTGATCCTCCTTTCCCTATAACACGACCGATGTTAGCAAAAGAGCACAGAACTCTTACAACCAGCTCTCCTGATCTTGAAGACCCGCCAAAACCATGATGATGAGCCATGGGGATAGCAGCAGCAGCTGCAGAAGAAGAGGAGAAAACCGGAGCGGGTTCTCCATAACCGATAAACGGTTGTTGGAAAACAGGATCTTGGTTAGGGTATAAACCGGTTTGCGGATAGACGGAGAGATCCGAAGGGATTATGATGCTAGCGGGAACTTCTTGAACACTTGTGTCAAGAGGAATCTGTTCTCGGGGACTGAATTTGTACATGATTGCCGAAACCGCAAACAGTGCTCTCTTGACGGATTCAGCCTCGCCGGATATCTAAAGGATCAAGAAAGCCAACATAAGCTTTACGAATCAGCAAGATCCTCAAGAGAGAGAGTAAGTAAGTAAGTAACTAACTAACTAACCAGAACAATGTTGTCAAAATCCATGGCGCAAATGTGTGAAGGATCGGAGACGTCTTTAGAGACAATCTTGACGCTAGCTCCGGTTCTGCTTCTGATCTTCTTAACCGTCGAACCGGCTTTGCCAATCACGTTAGAGCACTGGCTAGACGGAACTAAGAGGCGGCACTCTCTGAGATCGTCTCTATCTATCTTAGTGTTCTCTGCAGCAGCGGCTAAAGAAGCGACGATTGTGTCATGGACTTTGAGAAGAGCTTCTTGCGCAGAGCAGAGAGGAGTAAGCTCCGTGTAGTTCGACTCGCTCTTCTCTATATCGACAATGTCTTTCTTCTCCTTAACCGAGCAATAGATGGTTATGACTCTCTCGCTACAGCCTGGGAAAGGATCAACGACTTTGATTCTAGCTCTTGTTTCTTGCCTTATCACGTTGATGACTTTACCGCTTTTGCCTATCACGCTTCCCATGACTCCACTTGGGCATAGGATTCTGTAGACGACGACGTTGTTGTCGTCTTTGCTGTTCATCTTTTCGTCGGTTTCGTAAGAAAGTCGTCTCTTTTGATTCCTATTGTTCTCGTTGTTATTGTTGTTGTTGTTGTTGTTGTTCTTGTCTCTGTTGCTACGGTTGTGGCTTCTCTTCCCTCGCTCAACCATTGTTGATTGTGTCTCTCAGCAAATTGCAAAACCTGAAACACAAAAAGAAGCAGACTTTATTATTTGCATACACTGATTAAGAGGAAGAAACATAAAGAATCGATCAATGATGGAAATTTCAAATTTGGGTGGAAGAGGAAAAAAAAAAAAAGTGAAAGTAAGGATTTTTATTTCGACTTGAAACCAATGAGAATTGGGAAATTGGAAATCTGAAAAATTGGAAGCGGGCGTTAATTGAATTGCATCCAAGAACGTAAGGCTACAAAACGGAGAGAAACCCTAAAAAAAAAAAAAACTAAATTTTGAAATTGGCTGGATAAGATAAAACTGAAAGTGACGATTTTTTTTTGGTCAATTTGGAATCAATGGGACTTGGAAAATCGATGATTGGAAATCAGACATGAGATGGATTCAAACCAAGAACGTACGGGAAGATTTGAAGTTTTTCCGTACGGTGATTCTCAGGGATGACGAGAAACAAAAACCCAATGACTTGTTTGTGAAGAAGAGAAGGGAGGGGAGAGAGAGAGAGAGATTTGTTTGTTCCAGAAGAAGAAGACGGCGACGTGTTAAGATACTTTGAAGATATCTTCGGTTATAAATTTCTTCGCCGGGTCAGGAGGAAGGACCTTACATTGTTTTAGATTTGGTAATTTAGTCTGATTCTCTCATTATGATCTATTAGGCCCAAATCGTTCATTTTAAGACAAATCTTTTGGAACATCCTCCGAAGAAATCAAATATTGAGAAACTAAAATAGTAAAATCTTAAAACTAAAATCTGTTTCCTGTCCCAAAAAAAAAAAAAAAAAAAAGGACTTCTCACTCTTTTTTTGTTTTTTTCATCTAGAATTATAAAGAAAGAGTGTTACAACAATGTTAGACGTCAACCAAAATCTCAAAGCCGTAGTAGTGTTTGGTCTTGTTTATGTGATAGTGTTATGTCATTGTCTCTCTGTTTGTTGGAACTTAATTTCCCCCGTATGGGCTTGTTTTCTAGGGATTTCTTGTTATCCGGGGATTTCTCACTAAGAAATAGAATATTGAGAAAATCGAATAACATACTTTCAAAGTGACAATTACTTGCATTTTAAACATCAAAGTCATAGAAAAAATGAAAATGAGGAAAAAAGATAGAAAAAGAGGAAAAGAAATAGACTTCTCATCGGTGAGCGTGAAGCTTTAAATGGCCTGTAAACAGAATGATCGTCTCACTGGATATTTATGATAATATTCACGCATCTCTTTTAACCATGTAATGCAGGTAAAAATAAAGTGTGATCGCAATATCAAGCTAGGAGGAGAGGATGATAGGGTTTTATGTTTGGTTTAAGACTTTCCCTAGATTTTTTAAGTTAAAAAAGGGTGTTGGTTGTTTCACATCTTACGGTATATATATAAAAGAAATAATTAGCAAAGAAGGAAGAATACAGATCGTATTTAGCTAAATAGGAAAGTATACTAATCATTTTTTTTTTAATACGAAATTACCCCTATTTCTATTTCTCTCTCTCCTTTTCTCTCTTGTTCACTCCGCCCATCTCTGCTTCTCTTTCATTGTTCACTCCGCTCATCTCTCTATCCTCTCTCATCTCTCTTCTCTATTTCTCGAAACTCTCTTTGTGATTTCTCTCTTCTTCTTAGTTTCTCTCTCTTTCTTCTTCCCCTCTCTTTCTCTTTATCATTCTCATGTTCATGATTTTCATGCAACAAAATTTCTTCTTCTTCACCTCCCTATTTCCTCTTCCTCTTCATCTCTCTTTTCTCTTTCTCCTTCGATCTTTTTTTTTTTCTCTCTCATTTTTCTGAAAATAAAATCATAAGCAACTAAATTCAATGATAAAAATTCTCTCAATCAGCTTGCATGTTGCTTCCATTCTCTCTAGACTGCCGATTTTACCACCGATCTACCGCTAATATATTGTTGTTGTGGCAAATCTTCTCCTGGCTTCAACAAATTTGGATCTTTTCATGTCCAAAATCTCTCAATCATCTTGCATGTTGCTTCCATTCTCTCTATACTGCCCATCTACAGCCAATTTGTCCCTGTTATGGCAAATCTTCTTCTGGGTTCAACAAATTTGGATTTTTTCATGTCCAATTTATTTTTAAGTTTTCAGTCAAAAAAGTTGAATCTCATTGTATATGTTAGATGTAAATTATTATTTTTAACAATGTAAATTATTATTTTCATAAGATATATTTTTAAATAACGAGTTATATTTACTTGTAACGTGCTAAAGGAAAAAATAGAAATTAATAACAATTATGTACGACTTTGTATTGCGTTTTTCCTTCATCTCCTTCTTGTTTTTTGTTTTTTTGTGGATAAAATCAAAGTTACGCAATTAACACTAAAATTATGGTGATAAACCAAAACCTAGAGATGAATCTATATGTTTACATATAACATAATAATTGTTAGCTTGCTATAAGAACATGTAACTAGTTATTACAATGTGCAAACATAAACCTGAAATTCATGAGTACAACCAAAGTTATCCACCTAATAATGAAGTTACTTTGTGAAACTAAAACTTAGTAATTAATTAATATGTTTAGATGCGATAAAATAATTGTTTACATGAATACAACCAAAGTTATCTACCTAATATTTAAGTTACTTTTGTGAAACCAAAACTTAGTAATTAATAGTGAAACAACCAGTTTTTTTTTTTTTTTTGAAACAATGCGGAAGTTCTCGAAAGAAATCAATAATATTAATTCATAAACTTAGTTCAAAAATAAACCAATAAAAGTCAATAACCAACAAATAAATAAATAAATCAATAAACTCTAGCAACCAAAACACCATGTTTGCTACATTATTAAAATGAAACTAACACCCTAATTCTCATGCATGATCAACCACATGATGAGAGTTAACACCAAATTCCTAAACTCTTCCTCAGCNGAATAGAGTTGCGTGAGTATTATCATAAATACCCAGTGAGTGGATCATCCTGTCTACAGGCCATGTACGTCAACAAAGGACAATACATCAAGCAATAACAATAACAACAGCAATAATGAGCAACAACCAACTTGCACAACAGCATCTGTGTCGATCGACACACCCCAGTGTCGATCGACACACC